>CEMG01179958.1:8891-22160 GCA_001179705.1 Baeospora myosura
AAAGCTCAAACGGGGGACCCAATAGACACGTCGAAACTGTAGGCATTGCCTTCAGCTCCTTTGAGCGCAGGAGTATATCCAGTAATCGCCAATCCGTTATTGCCGGCGAAAGTGATATTGTTCGTCGTGTGCCAATCGGTTTCGTTGAGCCACTTCTCCGCATCGGTGAAACCGTTGCTCATGGAGATCTGGTTCTGGAGGACAGCATGCAGTTCATACCCCAGCATAAAGCCTTCATATATGATCAGGCCCGGTTTTTCTTGGATAACTCGAGAAGGACGAACCGAATTGAGGCCCGTTGGAAGCATTGACGCTCATGGCGGTGTATAGGCCATTCAAGACTTTGTCGACGTTGACGAAGATGTAGGTCGCGTATCTGCCGGATTAAACGGTAAGATGATGGTGGCAAGACCTGAAGCTTTGAAAGCTTCGCCAGGGACTCGGAACTCACTCGGCCACGTTTTCCAAAGCAGGCTGTGGTCCGAAGGGTCCGGGGATAGTTGTGCTCATGGGGGCCAGTGTGAGCGCCTGCCAATCCCCACCCGATATCTTCTCGTTGTTCCCGTATTCTTGCGCAACGGTGTAGCTGTGCTTGGGGTCGAAGTTGTAGATGTTGACAGTGAGCGTGAACGTCTTGTACATGACTTCAACCGCGAACGCCACTCCTGATCAAATCAAACCGACATGTAAGCGGAGTCGACTTGACAAAAATTGGAATGGCTGGGGTGGCACTTACCTAGAAAGACAGCGACGGCGACGGTTCCTACCGGGAACGCCGCTCCAGAGGCAACAAGATCGACGGCGACGTCTTCGCCGACGGCGCCGCCCACCTCACTCGCCACTTCTCCACCCTGAGCTTCGGCAGTCAGTGCTGCCTCGTCCATAGTTGCTGATTCGGTGACGGTACTGGTGTAGGTACGGAGCCATCTGATTACCCCTAGTGCAACGGTGATAATCTCAGTAGCACCCGTTAGGCCTTCCACGACATGGCTGCTGAGACCACCGATCCCTCCGTTGGGACTATACGAGCCAACCTACGGGCCAAGGTAAGTAAATGGATGAAGCATACAGAGCACGAATATTGAAGCCGTGATATCAGAATCATAGCGTAGAGGTGTTTACCTGAACGTGAACAGCGGTAGACGTGTTGTCTGTCTTCGACGTGATGGCTTGGGGGTAGGCCCAGATGGCAGCGGCCGTGCCATTGGGGCTTGCGGTGCTGGAAAGATAGAAGGTTTCGTTGTTGGCGTCTTGGACGAGGGCCCAGGCGAGGTCACCTTGCAGGATGATATTGGAATATACTGGTGAGAGATCAGAGGCGCCTTGGGCCTTGATCTGTGCGATGGCGGCCGCGTCGTTCCATGCAGACTTGGCCGCCTGGGATAGGATCATCTGGGCTGGCATTGCTGTGAGAGTCGCGTTCGATTCTTTTTTTTGAGGAAGGGGCGTCAGGGGGATGGTAGGCGAGACGATAGTTTGAATTACTTACGCCTCTTGATGTCGTGCGAGTCAAACGCAGTGGAGCGCGGGCCAAGTTTCTTGATCACTCTGACGGGGTATCGAGGGAAGAAGACGGGAACAGCGCCATACTTCTCCCGGATACGTGCTTGACCTTGGGTGAGGCCAAGCGACGAGACGGCAGAAAGCAGGACTGGCAATCCGAGCAAAACTAGAGTGAGGAGAGAATACATCGCAGGGGATTCGATGAGGATACAGTCCAGAATGGCGAAGCCTTTTATGCTTCAACTCCAACTCCATTGAGACGGGATTCAGAGATATTGGGATATGTCCGAGTCCCTGTGGCGATACTCACCGTCGTGATTGAGGGTCTAGCGGATGAGTTGAGACATTTCCGGGGCTGAAGAAAGCCTTTGACATTGAATCAGAACCTGCATTCGTCACAAGACTTGCCATAAATCAGGAGTAAATACTGGTACTGATCAGCGACCAGGACAGAAGCTCAGACGCTGTTCCTGAGTGCTTCCCGGATGAGCCCTGCAGTAAGTCTACGATGAACCATGCGGGAAATGTTATAAAAATTGCAGAGAGATCGGCGAGTCAACCAAGAGTCGACCGTGATCCGTCGTCCCATTCAAGTTGCTTTGATGCGTAGTGGTGAAGGAAGAGGCTTTTTGGCCCACAGGAAAAGCAGAAGAGTGCCTTCCTGACGCTGGAAATCTCGAGGAGATCGTCCCCAAACCAGTCAGCGAGATGAACCAGGTACTCCTTTTGGCTCGGAAGGATTATACTGCCTGGGGACATAAGTGCACACTAGCGGATTATCATGATCATCCATATGGACCTGCGAGTGAATTGAGTCTTGTTGTTCCTATCTTCTTCATCCGCTGCCGCCATACAACCCAACGTCTGGCGCCGCTGGGGTTGTATGGCGATGAATTGTAGAAGCGCAAAGCAGGAACACAAGAGGTCCCAACACTCATCGTGCTGACATTTTCTGTGATATTTCCGTGAAGCTTTAAGCCACCTCACCTCACCTGTCTCAGCTTTATGTAGGCCCTGAGGACTCGGGTTAAGTAAGGTGCGTTGACAAGTGAAGTATCAGATATCCGCGAAGCAAGGAAGTCAACCTGAGGAAAGGTCTTTTGAAGCCGCAAGAGCTTTGAGGAGCAATGAATGGGAAATCGAGTCAGCTGTAACTTGGAGGTCGTGGTCTAAGCTTGAGTTTGAGTTGGACAGAATTGGACACATTTCGGCTACTGCCAGACGATTGGCTGTCATCAATTGTTCATCGGTCAACGAACCCCGCAGAGTCTAGTCTAGACTAGCGACTCTCAAGCTGTGCGACAACGGCAGCTCAGAGTCAATATCCCAACTTTGCCACATTTCGTATCCCAGAAAAAAATATATAATTTACAACCATCTCATGTATATGCCTTACCTTCCTCGACTTGTATTGTAAGCTCCTCCAACCCTCTGATTTTCTGCCGAAGCAAAGCATCCACTCTCTCGATGACGCGATCTATCCTAGTGTAAGTCGTCCGGTGAGTGGAATGTGGCCCACTAGGATCGATCGATGCCGCAGATGGTGCGACTTGTATATGAATAGACCCAATTAAGCTGGAAGAATCTTTCGGCCAGAAACGCGGCTCAGAGTATGACGCGAGGCCCTGTATTGAGGGCAGCTTCATCGTCGATAGCAATGGATGGTGAGCTGGCGAAACCGTATACGAAAAGAGGAACCTACCTCAGCAAGTGCTTTCTGTATGCTGTCGTCGCGTCCGGCCACATCCAAACACAAGACTTTCCCAGTGTCAATGACGAGGGGGAGTACACTTGCCGCAATCAAGATAGCAATGAACAGTGATGCGATAGGATCGAAGCCAGTCCACCCATAGAATTGAATCAGTAAGGTCGATATGATCACTCCAACGGAGCCTAAAGTGTCCTGCACTTTTCGTTAGGTGAAGATGAAGGATGAAAGCTGCGATGAACTTACTGCCATGACATGCAGGAATACCCCACGCATGTTGTCACTGTGGCCTTCATGTGCAGGTGTATGTGAATGATTGTGAAGGTTCGGTGTGTGCTCAGCCTCATGATGGGTTTCAAAATGATCATCGTGGCCGAAATGATAATTCGGCGTGATTGGAGATAGCACATCATCATGGCCGTTCAGCAATGGTGGGGACAATTGATGTTGGCCGGCATGAGAATCATCATCATCATGTATTTGGAGGGAAGGTCCACGGAAGTGACGTTTATGTCGTATGGACTCTGGAAGCGGAGGTGGAGGCATATGATCATGATTGTGTTGGTCATGACTATGCGAGTGACCATGCGAATGATCGGTGTCTGGGGAAGCAGACGGAGGAGGAGAGTGACTGTGAGAATGAGAGTGGGAATGCGAGTCCAAGTCAGAATGAGGTTCGGCGGAGTGCATATGCTCCACTGGAGAATGAGAGTGTGAGTGATGTGAGGGTGTATGAACGTGTTCCACCGGAGAATGTGAATGTGAGTGAGCGTCCTGTGGATGCTCTGAGGGAGAAAGCGGCGGTGAGTGGGTGTGCGAATGAGATGTGGGTGAATGAGTTGCCGCATGGGCAATTGTTGGGCTATGGTCATGGTCATGCGAGCTGTGCTGGGCAGGATGGGAGTGGTCCTCGTGTGAATGAGAGTGCCCGTGGTCTTCTTGAGCATGTGAATGACCATGCGAGTGAGAGTGTCCACCCTGATGATACTATCAGTCAACGGTAGATCATCCAAGTGGATATACGTACATGGTGGTGGCCGCCCATAGCAAACATGCCAAATAGATTGATAGCCAGCCCTAGTGAACTCACTAAAAGTAATTGGCTGGTGTTCATCTCCGGTGGGTCCAGACTGAGGAGGGAAAGAGTAAGACTTCACGATTCGCACCCGCAGCATTGGGACACTTACATGCGCTGAACGGCCTCAAAAACAATAAAGATAGATATGAGAATCAAAAATATCCCATTTGCAAAGCCAGATAGTGTCTCAATGCGGCCATAACTTGAGACGCCATTGAGTTGGTATACGCTGGATGCTATATGTATGGTACTCACCCATAGGTGAACTGTTCATTTGGCTCCCATGTGGCCATGACCGACGCGAAGAGTCCAACACCAATGGCCATGCAGTCGAATGCCATGTGTATGGCTTTGAAGGGATGTTGATTAGCGGCGAGTGGACGGACACACGTACAAGACACATACCATCTGATATCAAACCCAGACTGTTAGTCCACACGCCATATAACATCTGAACCAGCATGTAGGCCATGTTTAACATCAAAAAATAGAAGATCTTCCGGGACTCAGGGTTGGACAATATTGTTTTGAGATACGACTGGACAAGTCGAGAGGTTGGCGTTCGTGGCGTCGCAGCAAGTGTCTCTATCCTCTCGGGATACATCCCTGCGAAAGTTGACTGAGAAAAGTAGCGAAAGTCGCGGAAAAGAAAACCTACCCAGATACAGCAGTGCTGCTATGAGGAGGTCCGACCATGCAGGATATTCGGAGAAAGCCAAGGGGCCGAGTATGGCGGCCAAGAGGGACGTAGCGAGGAATGCCAAGGGTAAGTGATGTGGCACTTGTTGTACTTGACTCAACGACTGCGCGGTAAGCGGTGAGAGGAGCAAGAGAGAGTAGGCGAGCAAAGGAATGGCAGCAAGAGCATAGAGTGGAGGAATGACGGTGGGTTCGGTCTTTAGCTGCAGAAGCGGGTCTCAGATACAACTACAAATTTGAGAGTGAGTTCAACGCACCACTACTGTTCGAAAGATGTAGAACGGAAGCGCAAACACTGAGGCACCCAGTGTGCTGGCAGCAATGGTGAAAGTGGTTCCCAAAGAAGGGTTCAACACTCGTTGAGTATGGTCCAAAGCAGTCGAAGATAGCGCGTGGACTACCAGGGCAGCGTATCCTGGCAAGAATCGCCACACATTTTCAGACGAGAATTCCGTATCCGTGATGACCGAAAGGACCAGGGCGAACACGACTGCCAGCGCTTTGCGAGACTATGGAGCCATAAGCTACGTTCCGATATCAACGAATAGTTGACCTACGGGCGTGGTGTTCAACAGGGCATCAATCCACACAGTCGAGAATTGGGTGAATAGAATGACGCTATGAATAGTGCACCATCAGTAGGATCCCCTTGCGAAGGCGCTGGCGTACGACGTACCGAAGGGAAGACAGTCGATATAGAGCGGTAAACAAGCACCCCTGTTGCACGAATAGCAGCAAGGACGCCATTCCCAGAGCAGACCACTGGTAATGAAAGTGGGCATGAATATAGTCAGAACAACGGCGCCAGCAAGGCGTAATCACCTCAATGTTTTTCCGCTTCGCAAGTTGACCTGTCACCCCCTCCCAAACCACAACCCCTACACCTCCACAAGCTAGCACTCTCATCACCAACCAGAACACGCCAACATCGAAATTGAGTAACCAATCCTTCCCAGCACAAAGGGCTGCCACGAAGAGAACATTGGACAGGACTATCTTTGGGAGCAGACGACTCGGGATCCTACTGCATGAACGGCCTCAATATGCTGGCCCAGTGGGAATAAGAGCAACGTACGACGCGGAGAAGACCTTTGACGGACTCAGGCTAATGGTGTTCCGAGTCCTAGCATCTGGAACAGGCATGCTACGAGGTGGAAGAGAAGAAGTGAAGTATGATGAACACCAACTCCGAACTCGCGTAACTCAAAAGGGGAACTGATCATCATGACAACTTTGTATATAGACAACTCGAAAACCAAAACTCGACAACAATGGTAGTGATACAAATGACGTCCATAGTACTAATACAACTGGAGATCCTTTCCACTAAATAGCTAGCTAAATGTATGTGAGTGTCTACAAATTTACCCATCACTTGTACTGCGCTACGAAATTCTGCCATGAAGCATGAAGATCGGGAACCGGAGCACCATAATCCGCAGGGTTCTGCATGCCGTTGCCGTACGGAACCTGATATGTCTCATATCCAGTCTGGAGAGCAGGTGTGCCTTGGTAGCCATAGTACTCGGGTATCATCTCAATTGGACTCTGGTTTGGAGGAAGGTATGTGGGTGGAGTCTCTGGTTGTGTCGAGTGGGTATAGTTGGGGAAGTCGTTGAAATTCTGGACGTGAGGGTATGTTTGCCAGTCGGACATTAGTGGTTGGTACAAAGGCGATTCCTGACTGGCTGGTGGCGGAGGTGAGGCTGGCTGAGATGCTGGGCTGCCGGCTGACCCAGCACGAGAAGGTGTCGAAGGTGTCGACGATGTTCGTCGAGACACCAACCGTGTGGTACCGCCAAGGGCGGCAAATTCGTCAATCTCAGTCTTCACCTGAGAGTTACCAGTAGCGTTTCGATTCCGTGACGCATCCGAAGACACTGCAGATTGTGAATGTAACAAAGCAGCACGGGCTCGATCTCGCAGCTTATTCAGAATCGGCTATACAAACATCCCAGATTCAGCAGCGTAAAAACCATCATGTTTGCGAACCCTTACCAGAATCTTGGCTGTTCTATAGCTCTCCGTAACCTGACTGAACAGAATGTAGGCCGAGTCTAGATGAGAAAGTGCCGATCTTGCAAGGGCCATCTGGGGCTTGACCGCAATTGAACCGAGCACAATCTGCATGCTGGCTTCAGAAGAAGGAAGAAAAGGCAACATCAAACGACTTACCGAGCACGAAAACACATGCGTGAACAAAAACCACATGCGCTCCGTCAACTGAGGATGCTGCTTATAAAGACTTTCAACCAATCCAACAAACGCACATGCGCTTGAGTAGGCGGCCAGAACAGACGGTGCATATTTGCTACCCATAGGATCCGTGGGGCTTTCTTCGAGGGCATGTGCGAAGAATCCGCGATGCATGTAGAATAGTGCTAAATTCAAGTACGGCATTAAGCGACAATCTACCGAGTAATGATTGATGTTCCTCACATATTTCTCTGATGGCAAAAGCTATATAGCGTTGCATCGTGAGCTCCACTGTGGGCTGTTCAGGTTCCGAACCTAATTTGACGTTCCCGAATCCGGGAACTTGTAGACTCGGGGGGAGGTAATACAGTCGGACCTTCTTATCAAGCTCTTGTATCGTCTTGTAGCTTGCGGGTCGAGCGCCGAACGCCTGGTCTAGAACAACTTGCAAGCATTGCGAAGAGAATCCATGCTTCCAGGCAGCAACTATATTTTTTTTTCTTAGCATACTCGAGGTGCTGAGAGGAGGACAAACACGTACATGACATTTCCACCTCGCCCTGAGCATTCTTGGTTGGCTCGTGGGGCATCTTAGTGTCGATGTGGATCATGGAGAACGAAGGAGGTCGTCCGAATGTCAGACTCTAGAAAGTGTATGAGGAACATGCTGATGGAGAGATGACCGGGATGCCGACCTGCCACGAGTCATAAACATATATCTCCCAGAGAAGACAGCGTCGTCGGTATGTCTCCTCATCCCCCAAGTTCCATTTGCCGCTGTCACGGTCTACAGACCTTGAGTTCGTGATGCCGAGCTCAACGAGAAACAAGCTTACGAAGTCCGAGCTAAATTCGAAGACTAGTCAGTACCGACTGAGTACAGGATGAAATGGACGAACACTTTGAGCCAACTTCACGACCAGACCCATCACCACCCATCGAGGGCCCTCTATATCGTTCAAAAACATGAAGTGGCACATCAACAACTACATAGATATGTTAATCACCAAAACTGTCGGGAGCGAATCTGCCTTACCAAAGCCTGGATGCCAGCAGTATCAATGGTGTCGAATACCGAGTCGATTGCAAGCGCAGCACGGCCCAGCTCGTAGTACTGAGTCGATTCCTGGGAGTGCGCTGGCCGTTCCAGATCCAATAGAGTTCCCAGAGCAAGGACCATGTACAACACCGCAAGACTGTGCGATCCTACCTGAGAATAGTCTTGCTCATAAACAGGCCGGAATATCGACTCATTGAACTCTTCCCCCGTTATGGGATGATACCTTCAACGAGGAGCGTCAGAGCACCATATCGTGGATGGCAGGGGACGGACGACGCACATCCAAGCCGCATGTCGGTAATAGATCTCACATAGGCGTTGAGCGACGCCTGCTCGTGGTAAGAGGTTTATAAGCGATTCACGAACGACTTCCGCTGATTTGCTGATCGCGGAAGTGAAGGGAAACGCATGTCCAAGCCACGGAAGATCTGAAGGCATGGGCGGAGAGAATCTGGGTGTGATGTCCTCCTCTTCGGATCCTTCTTCATTCTGTCGCATTCGATTAGAATCCTATGAATAGGACCCGACGTGACTAGGTCTTACGCACCTTGAGAAGATACTAGAATGTTTCCCGAACTTTAGTAGACATAGATTGACTAATTGGCGGTATTCCTTACCCAAGAATTGGCTGCTGTACCGAAGAAGGTGGACCGCCCATCCTGAGAGATAGACCTTGGGCAAAACGTCAGAAATGCTGCATAAAATATTTCAGATATCTTTGAAACGCACAGGGAGCCAATGGCATTGATGGTGTCATCGGTCTCTGACTTCTCAGTTTTGGCGGGAGGAGAATCCAATCTCTCACGTTCGAGGGGCCGCTTTATCTGCTTGAGATCCTCGCTTAACAGTGGGTGACTCTCGTGTGAGTTCAATGCATGTGATTGCGCCAGAGCATCCTCGAGCTGGCGGACGCGGGTCGATAGCTGACTGATCTTGTCGTGGAGCGCCTCGGTATTTGCGAGGACAAATCTAGAGGGTACAAGGTGAGCGGAAGGTGGAAGAAATTTGCAAGGGTGCTCGCCTGTTGCCCTTTCCGGTGGTCAACGATCCTAATCACACACCAAGGTCAGGACGTGACAGCTGATGCGGGATGCCCACGTACCATCGGGACATATTGGCCCACAACCTTTCCGAGAAGGTCAGTTATGGGAAGTGAACACACGGAGGCTGGGGTACCTTTCTTTACGCAATTGCTGAACATATAGATCAGACCACCATGCCTACCAGGAAGAACGGAAGACGGACGGACCTGCATGGAAAGACGCGACTGCACCTGAGGAGATGCGTGAATATTCTGGGGAATTTACGGGTTTTTCTGCAACATACTTGAGCTTCAATCTAGATAGAAAAGGACGCGAGTTAGCCCAACAATTGAACACGGAGGCAGGTGATGTCCCAGAATAACCTGCGACATTCAGCACAAGAGAGAGCGGCGCCACGACGCTTGTGCCTTTGAACGAGAGGAGACGAGCCGTCGCGCGAGTCGAACGTTGAGGACGAGGCCATCGAGGGCGTCGACGATGGGTGTAAGTGGCCAACCTTCTTGCAAGCCGCCAATCTTGCACCCAAACTTCGGCTTTCATGCTCGGCGATTAATGGCATTACGTCAGCCGTGATTTGCCTATATTAGGGCGGGAACATGTAAAATTATTTTCGTTGCTTGCTCTCAAACCACCACATCGACTATCGTGAGTACCCGTTTTCCTTTCTTTTTCTTATGATGAGCCCTTTAGATGACGAGTCTGAAACATTTGGGGCCAAGTTCCTTGGTTTCATTCGAACGCGACGACAACTTTTTTTAATATACCATTCATGCTTTTCTGAACCTTGCTTCCAATCTGATGTATCGAATCTGTACTAATGCTCTGTCCTCCAGTTATCTCCTTCAAATGCCCCCGGTCCCGGACGACGATTGGTCTGATTCCGACGAAGAGGTTCTGTCAGAGGTAGAGACATCGGTTCTACTTGGTGTTCCAGATGGACCCATCACGGCGGAGGCGGACATAAATGATGCACTTGTATCTCGCATAGGAGGCTACCCTGTACGGTCTCTATATACGTATCGTCGAATAGCTTTTTTTAACGGAAGTTTTTTTCGTCCGTCTCATAAAGGCACTCCTCCCCTCGAAGGAGCCACCGTTCTCGTCCTCGCATTGTAAAATATGTGCCAACCCCATGGAGCTGCTGGTCCAGATGTGGTGCCCCTTCGAAGATAGCCCCATGGATCGTGCAATGTATATCTGGGGCTGCTCAAGGAGCGGCTGCCAAAAGAAAGAAGGGAGGTAAGTCACGGTGTGTCGTATCACCATCATCTGAGGGCCGCCTGCTCATAGCGATCCTCAGTGTGCGTGCATGGAGAGGCCTGCGTTATAATGAAAAATTCGCCGCAAAACTCGAAGCGAAACACGCCAGACAGCGGGAAAAGCAAGCCAAAGTCGACGCGGAAAAGCAGAAACAGGCTGCGAAGAGTACCTCTAATCCATTCTCCGTAAGCTACCTCTGGTGCATTGGGGTAAAGATCCGTTGCTAATCTTCTCTGTGTCAGATGAATGCTTCCTCCGCGCCAAATCCATTTGGTTTGGGTACTCAGATCTTTGGGGAAGCCCCAGCCCCCGCACCTTCCGTAACACCCGAAGTTCCCAGCGCTACTGATGAGGATCCTGATCTGAGTGACTCGGAGTCGTCCTCGTCCGAGAAATCCCTTCTCACCGCCCTGGTTTCCGCCACTCTGGACGAGTCCCCATGGAAATCCGCTCCTTCGTATCCTCCGATCTACCTGTCCACTGTCACGGAATACCTCCCTGCGCAGCCTAAACCCAAACTCCCACCCGGGGTGCAGGTGGTCGATCCCTCTGATGACGCGGGCGGGAAAGATGGAAAAGATATCTCCTGGGCTTTTGAAGCGTACGAGGACTCTCTCGAGGTGGACCACGTTTTCGAACGATTCACAAAAAGAGTGGAGTACGAGGGAGAGCAATGTGTTCGGTAGCTATCACATTTCGATCTGTCTTACGGCGTGGTCTAACCCCAGATTCTTGCTTTGGCAGGTATGATTTGAGTGGGACTCCGCTACCCTACATGTCAGACAAGGCTTTCGACACGCTCTTCCCGGCGCCTCTCGCCCCACCTCTCCCTGTGACCAAACCCGACTTCAAGGTCGTCCATACACCCAAACGCACATACGACCTATCCAAAATCCCTCCGTGCCCCGCCTGCAAGTCCCAGCGCGTCTTCGAGTGCCAGCTGATGCCGAATTTGGTAAACGTGCTGAGGCAGGGCGAAGCCCGGAGCGTGAAGAGCATGTCGGACGATGAGAGGCGCAAGGTGGTGGAGGCCGCGTTGAAGGGCGGGAACAAGGAAGAGAAATCCGGGATGGAGTGGGGGACTTGCATGGTGTTTTCGTGTGAGAAGGATTGTCGGGTTGGCGAGAAGGGGGAAGAGGAGCGGGATGTGTGGAGGGAGGAGGAGGTGCTGGTGCAGTGGGATGTATAGGCTGATTCTAGTATCCATAGAGAAAAGCAAGAGAAAAGGTTAGGTTTTCGGGTCCTTTTGACCATGTTGTAATCCAAGTCCCCGTTGCGCCACTGGTGCGCCACATCGCAAGGATCGGTCCGCAGCTGGCGATAGTTCTCGGTTCTCGGAATTCCTGGACGTTTTCCGGTGCGATGTTTGCCGTTCAAGCTCCTCAATTGCAATGCATGATGCGCTGGGACAAAATCCAAGAGTCTAGACGCGTGTGTACATGACAATGTAGCTAAGCCTACTGACAGGATCCCCGGTTGTTCCTTCATGAGACCGCGCAGGCATTTCCTAGGTATTCCCTTCTCGCATCACCCTCCTCCTTATGTCACCTCACCTTACTCCATCTCACCTCCGAGCCACACCGCACGACTTTGAAGCCTTCTACCCTTCCGCGAAATCAGACGCGTGCCGTTGCTGCCATGATGTCTTCCAAATTTCCAGATTCACTCGACACGAGTATTCTCGTAACCACCCTACCGTATCTCATGTACCACTTGTTTTCAGCTTCCAGGAATGGGGAGCCTACATTGCTAGCTTAGGTGCCCAAGGGTCCCTTTGAGCTCCGCATTCCGCAGATTGTCGAGATGTGTACATCCCAAGTCGATAGTATTTTGTAAAATATCCTTATAAATGAACCGGTGGATAAATCCCTCAAATGGGCGGCGATCTGTAGCCTCATAACCACGCCCTCGATACATTTTTGACAAGCTGCAACTCGAGACCATCGCAAGCACACACAAAAGAGAACGTTGTGAGCGGCGAACGCGAATGTACGAGTCGAGTCGAGTCAGAGTCGGCATTGGCGCTGTCAATTCGAATATTGCAAGGCATCTGTGTGAATGCGACTCGTTCGAATGGAACAAGGTGTGTAGACAGTAGGATGACGCATCTAGGAACCTGGTTTGGACGACGATAGAGGCAGAAAACACATTGAGCGGTCCAGAAGGAAGGTCTAGTAGGAGACGTCTTGAGGCGGATGCGGTCCAATAATCGTAGGCTCATTCCGTGTATAAGTATTTCCTGGTGGGTGATGCAAGACCTCGAGGATCTCTTGACCAGCGATAGCATATATGGCACGAAATCGTGCTGGGTTGTTCGAATGACAGCTGCACCAGGATCAGTCAGTCCCGGATTGGGAATTCAGAGAGAAGGCGTCAATCTCTCGCCTCGAGTTCGATTCGATAAAGAAGAATCTGGGACAAAGAGTCGCAGTACATTGACAATCGAGCGTGTACACGGACATTCTCCAAGATATAGACCCAGCCGAGCTCCAGAACGAAGACCTGTCAGTGGGGATGAGGCGGTACTTCGTCCTCACTGTCGATGGCGTCGCTGGTAGCTGGTTCAGAAAGCTGAAGCGCTGAAGCTTCCAGTTTGACACAAGAAATGGTGCAGACGCTTGATAGGTGCTGTCCGATAGTGGCGCAATCCGACTGAGAGTGCCCCGAAGGGCCATGATAATTGATGAGACATTGCAGTATGACCACAGGCCATGAGCATTGA
>CEMG01179974.1:0-10372 GCA_001179705.1 Baeospora myosura
CCGTGCGTGACGATGAGCCCTTTGGAGCTCGGCCACACGTCTATTTCGACGCAGCGCCCATGCCGCGATAGGACGTGCGTGTACGACGCGGCAGACGAGCGGCCGATCAGCTGGCGGGACAGGAGGTAGGTGTTGTGCGAGGAGCTGCGCTGCGGGGTCAGGCATGCAGGTGGAGATCATGGGCACTGCTCACGACACGAAGTAGTTTGTGAGAGGGAATGAATCGTCCACTGGAGGTGGGTGAACGACGGGTCGCGCTAGCACTGCTTGCACAGACTGCGTAAACCGTTGTCAGAAGGCAAACTGGGCACTGCTGTACGGATTATCCTGACCTCTCCTTGCTGTTCAATAAATTCCTGTACAGCTGGACTTATTCGCGTATGCGAAACCTGTGCAGGGTCGAGATTGTGTTCAGAGTCGAAACGGTAGGCTTGCGAGAGGTCTTCAAGGGATCCAGAGTCAGTCATGTCGATATCGACGTCTGGAATGAATTTGAGAAGATGTTCTGAGTAGAGTGTACAAGAACATACCTTTGTCGCCACATCAACGGCTCTAAGAATGTGTTTATCATAAATTTCGATTTTGTCGACATAGCCTCCGGTGACAGGCCCAGCCACAATTCCCAAAACGGGCGATTCTCGTTCCCCGCAGTAATTGTGTGCTGACTCATCAAGCTTGTTCACACCACTCTGAGCTCAGGCTGTGGCAGCTTTCGCTCACTTTTGTCTCAAACCACCACATCTCCTCGCAATGGCAGACAGAAAGGTGAGCTCAAACTCAACTCATTCGTCCAATTCTGACCGTCTCTACAGGGAGCGACAGCTGCAGCTAACAAAATCGCAATGTCTCGCGCCTTAGGCGCCGCATTCCTGAATCATCAAGTAGAACAACTCGAAAAATCAGTGGGAAATGGGCCTGCATCTGGGAATTGGCGAGACAGACGCCTTGGTCAACCACCTTCCCATGTTCCTGCATCTGCCGCGCTTCCGAAACGACCGACGAACTCCCCCTCAGCGAAACCGGGTAATCGGAAGAAGGGCGGTGAAGTTCAGATCATCGGTGGCACTAGGGAGAGAGACGTGCCGCGTAATAGGGATGTTGGAAGAAACGCCAATGTAGAAGCGGCTCCGAAGAGACGTTCGCTGGAGGAAGACAAATCCGAGAAAGATGCGGATGTTGTGGTGGTGGATGCGAGCGTTTTGATCCACGGGTTGGATCATGTCAAGAAGTGGTGCAGGAACGGGCGTGAGGAGATAGTCGTCGTTCCCCTCGAAGGTATGTTCCGGCACTCCTGCTCTTCTTTCCGTTGTTAATAATATTTGCAGCCTTGAACACTCTCGACCTCCTCAAGAAAGGCAGCACGACTCTCGCACAACGAGCCAGAGCCGCCTCTCGTATCCTAGAGTCCCAAGTTGGCACGAACGTCCGAATTCATGTTCAGCGAGACGAGGCATTCCTCCCTTGGGATGGCATTCCTTTCCAGTCATCCGCATCCGATGGCTCCGAAACCGCCGAGAAAGACAAGACATCCCCACCCAACAGCTCCCCCGAATGGGTTCGCCGCACGATCTGCTGTGCTCGCTGGGAGGTCGAACATCCTACCTCCGAGGAGGGCAAGGCCCCTGTTGACGTTGCCGCCACATCCGCCAAGGCAAAAGTGTTACTCGCCATATGTAACGGCCAAAGTCTCTCTCCTCAGTCCATCTCTCTCAAGCTTGCAGAGACGGCGGAATCTCCGCTTGCACCCGTTCCCCTCCCAGCGCCTGTCCTTCCGTATGCCAACAAGCACGAGCCTCGAACGACTGGAACGCTTGTCGCATACTGGGCGGCTAGGGCAGGTATCGCAATACTCGACGTCAAACCTACTCCTCTTGCTCCGGCTACTGGGGGTAATCCTAGGAGCTCTTCTGAGGATGAGCGCCCGAAGAGGATTCCGAACATGAAAACCCGTAGACCCAATCAGGGCAATGGTCCGGCAGAGGGTGGGAAGGGTTTAGTGGAACGCTCTCCTGCCGTCATGGCCATGATGGAAATGGTCTCACAGCCTACCAAGGTCGTCAGGGTCCTTGCCAGGGGAGAGAAGCTGGATCCCGACACTTGACTCTGGATCTAACCAAAGGATTAAACGACAACTTCATTCACCTCTTTGTGCCTGATTGGATAGATGCACTGCTGATCTCTCAACGGAAGGTCAGTACTTTCGCCTCTAAGCTTGTCTCCGACCTTGAGCTGATGGTAGTTTTGGTCTCACGCAGACGAGACACATGAACACACAACCTACCAACATTCTTTCGCCTGAGGAATTCGGTCTTCTTCAGTGACACACACACACACTCATCACAGATGCTTCTATCCACATCGTACATGATCTATGTCCAGGACGTCAGCGACAGCGACTGTGATACACGCACACGCACGGTCTCCCGCGGACGAACCGGTGCTATAGTGACAATTGTCTAGGCATCATCATCGTCATCCATCCCCCATGGTCTGATTGGTATTCGTCTGACGGGACTCGTCGTGGATCTTGAATCCTGATGCTTTTGCATGGAATTGGACTTTTGGAATTTTTCAAGTTTCATTAGTACCCAACCCCCATCCCTTTTCAAACGCTCGACTTGGCGGAGCGACGTTTCTTGGGCTCGTCAGTCATACTATTCATCTATCTTTCCGGGCATCTGCCGTCCTATGTTTCTTTTTTCGTTTCTTGTACTTCTCTCTTCCATACCTTCCTTACTCCTTCTATCGGCTTCTCTGTGTTACGTCTTCGACCTCGAGTTTGTATCTTTACTTCGCGTTGTTGTAGCTTGGGCGCGGGCATATGATGAATGCAGATTGAATGAATATACGCCACGGTATCAGGTAGAGCTTCAGGTCAGGTTGTATCGTCGGCTTGACCCACTTACAGAACATGAATCCTGTACGATACAGACCTAACCTGGCCTGAAGCACCGGGTCCGCGCTGAGGCTGATGTCGACCAACACTGCTACATTTCTGTCTAATAGTAGTACTGACACTTCAATGCCACTATGACGCGATAGTCGAGGGGCCCGTAACCTATAAATCTCTGTTGCCGAGTAGCACTATACAAGGTATCGTAATGGCACTGTATTCTCATGGGTCCCGCGGCCGCGCCACACTTCCGAGTAATTATGTAGAACGCGCAGCACTAGCAGTGGAGGAAGTCACTTGACAGGGACGAGTCAGACAGGTTTAGAGGTCCGGCCCGGGAATAACTTCTTCACCTGCACGTATACTACGGCAAGGCTATGCGAGTACTTCGAGGTAAGCCTCCAGAGCCATGATTACATGCATGATATTCATCCTTTGGAAATTAGGCTAACGGAGAATTCTCTTCCGGATCGAGCGATTGCCCAGTCCAGGTCGGGCAGAGGTTGTAATCCTTGATACCTTCGCCAATTGAAGAGCAATATAGAGTCTTCAGTTAACGCGTGCTGGGGCCTCCTGATGCAGCAATCAATCTTAGAATGCTTTTCCACAGTATCGAATGTCTATCCAAGTTTAGTATGTAGTCTAGAAATCTTACAGCTGTTTGTGCCACGGCCGTGGCACGAACAATTTTATTTCCGTGTGGTGATGATGCATCTCTTTAAGCTAGTTAGCATCTCTTTCTTTCCGTGCAACTTCGACAAACAGCACATGTAACTCGGTCGAAACTCCTTGAGGGGAAAGACGCGATGTACATAGGACCGGTGTCCTGCGGTGTCCCTCTAAACGATCTTGAAACGATCCGAGGGCTCCATGACTCGGAAAATCTGATCTCCTACTGATACGCTAGCGCCACACCGTCTAGAGTACAATTACCATTTTGACTGAATCAAGGAATGTTAGAATACTCTTGGAACACTCGAAACAGTTGGTTGGCGGTGGTTGGATAGTAGATACCAGGGATGAGAAGATTCGCTGGCGGTTGTTTGTTGATGATGAGCCCTAGGGTTGTTGGCTCCTCCACGTGTCTGACGTCACTCCAATTCATGATTTGAAGCGAGTCGACCACGAACTTGTCCAAGCTTTTGCTCAACTTTTGCTGTCCCATTGCTCTGTCTTAGTCTGTCTTCTACATCTCTTTTGCTCGTCGCGACTGGAAAAACTTTCCCTCGAACCCCAAGACTTGATCAGAAGTAGGTGAACTGAATGATCATTGGCACCGGCAGTCGCCGTCATTTTTGTTAAGGTCTTGACTCCGCTGAGTCCGCTCCCTCAGAGTCACTTCAATCTGGAAATCTTGAATTTGGCTTGAACTTGGCTTGACATCAAAAGCGTGCACAAGATAAGCTCCTGATGAGTGTGAGATGGATGTTGAAAGACCCTTCAAAAATTTCTGGTACACACTGGGTCGCTTAGCGCTTAACGCTGATTGTCGACTGCCATCACACATCAAACTTGGCTTTGACCCCACCAACCAGTATACTCACCTCAAACATGGAATCTACGACAGGCTACCCAGAGAAGGGAAATCTGGCGATCGGTATGGATCCCATGTTGCAGATTCTGTGGCGACACTAACCTGCTTTCAACAGCTCCAGGCCTTTTACACCGTAGGGGGTTTTGGGCTTCGATCTTGAAGCCGTTTCGTACTGTTACGGGAAAGGCGGACAACGAGATTTCAGGGACCCCTGGTATGTCGTCCTGCGGGCCGCGATGCGTTGAATTCAACAAGCCATGACTAGCAGTCGCATCTCAAGCCCCGATGGCCATCGAGAGCAGTGTTGTTCCGAAAGCGCAGGAGGACACTGACAACCCCAATAACGGTGAGATACATGCACGCGATACTAAGTCCTCAATGACTCATCTGTACGTGCAGGGGGATACACGAAGGCAGAGAATGACGCCGCATGCAGCAATCTTCTGAAGGTCTATGTCGGCGAAGCGGAGAGATACGACAAAGCATTAGTGGAGAGCTGGAAGAATGACATGACGGGCTTGCTGATCTTCGTGCGTTACCACAAGTTACAACCATACATTTGATTCTGATCATTACCTTCCATAGTCTGGTCTTTTTTCCGCCAGTCTAACAGCCTTCATCGTCGAGAGCTATAAAACTCTGCAACCGGATCCTGCAGACACAGCCATCGACCTCCTCAGGCAAATGATATCCTTGCAACTCGCCAGCACGGCACCCGTTTATGAAGTAATACCTCCACCATTCCGCGTCACCACAGCTTCCCTAGCGTGCAACATTCTTTGGTTCATCGGCCTCACGCTGAGTCTGGCATGCTCTCTCCTTGCAACCTTGGTGGACCAATGGGCACGGGAGTTCCTTCACAAGACCGAGATCCGCCCTGCTCCTGTGAACCGGGCAAGGGCCTTCTCGTTCTTGTACCGCGGGCTGCAGGACTTCAATATGCATGCCGTCGTCGATGCCATCCCCTTCCTTCTTCACTTTTCGCTCTTTCTTTTCTTCGGCGGGCTCGTCCCGTTTCTCCTGCCCATAAATGTGATTGTGGCGGTAATCGTCGCCGTCATTTTGGTGATATTTCTTGCTCTCTACATGATCCTCACTGTGCTACCAGTGGTATGGCGGGCATGTCCTTATCGTACGCCACTTTCCAGTATCGCGTGGAGGCTCGCACGGTACATTGGCGGCAGAATTTACCTCTTTGGGCAGTTCTTCATCCGTGTTCGATCACATAGCAGGACACACGATTCCAACGAGCGACCCAGAAAAGTAGAGTCGGATGCGGTGCTGCAGAGTATGACAGACGCAGTTCTCGAAGAGTCTTCAAAGGACAGTCAAGATCGAGATATACACGCCATGCAGTGGACCCTCAAGTCTCTCACCGATGACAATGAACTTCTACCCTTCCTCGAAGCCATCCCTGAACTAGTTTGCGGGCATAAAGAGTTCCGCCGCGACAACGACCACCTCCTTCTCCCCCTCCTCAACACCTCAGACCCGCAGCTGTCCATCAGCAATCGAGTTGTCGATCTTCTTCGGCGGTCTGATAATTATCCGCAGGAAGCTATATCCGGTGCTCTAACTAGACAGAAAATTGAAATGGTCTGTTTGAAGGCCATCTGGGCAATGGGTATGACATTCAGTCCCAAAGCATACGAGCAGCCACACCTCGTCTGGTTTGATGGTAGCGTCGTGGCGCCTTTGAAATTGAAGGGTACACTCGATCCTCACTATGCGGTTGCAGCTCGTGCAGCTGTCTTGTACAGTTGGTCAAATGTCCTCCTGGCCTGTAGTGAGGAGATGCGCAGGGTTCAAAATCGTCCCGATGCCGCCTTGCTAGGTTATCAAATGGATGCCGAAACACTTCAGACCATCAGGAATATAGTGGCAAGTGTGCGGACCATCATAGGTATGGTGGATAGACTGGAGCCTGTGGATTCTTCTCTCTGGTTGTCCATCTCTGAGCGGTTTAGGTTTGTCCGCGGAATGGCCGCGGAGTGTTTACCAACACTAGACGTCTCCATAGGTTCCGCACAGCCATATGCATGCGCAGCTAGGGACTCTACGGTGCAGGAAACCTTGGCTGATACCAAGCAGTGTATCGATGACTATCGAACCTGCTTGCTTGGCTTCATTCTGGACGAGCTTCTTGAAGCTTCTATGAAGCTCCAGGCTTCTCTGTTTAAGTTTTCCATAACTTTCCTGAAACTCCTGTCCGATTTGCCCGCGCACCCCGTTGCAATTGAGCACGAGCAATGGAATTTCATCCATTACGTGCCTGACCCCTCATCGATTGTCTCGATGACCTCTGAGATCCATGACATCGACGACATCATGATGGCCATGCTCCAACTCGTTCCACGACTCACAGAAAACAGACATACACCCAGTGAAATCTCGCGATATCTCGTCAAACGAAACAGCGATAAGGCATTCCTGCACATCCTTAGCAAGTGCGAGTTGTTTCATCTGAAACTATCCTTTCTCGGAGGACTGCGCCTGAAGCACGCCACAGGCCTTCACATCGGTGTCAAAATCAAGGCCACATGGATGATATGTAGATACACTGGAAAATACAAGTCCCCGATCGACTCGGAGGGGTTTGAATTCTACTGGGTCGACAAATTATACTCAGACTCCCTCCTCTCCAAAGATCGTTCAAGGTTCCCATCCACAATGGCCATCGTGAGCGCCCAATTGCTCGAAGGCCTCAACCACAAGCTCTCAAAAACGGTTGCATCAAATAAACTATTACATCCCCCCATGTCCACCGAGGCAGGTTGGCATGCCGCCTGGAACGAGATTCATGATCACGCACTTCTTGCCCACCACCTCCCAAACCGCACAGAGTTGTATTCCGCCCTCGACGACACACGCAAAATACTCGAGACGCAGCTGAACCAAACACGCATCTCGATACTCGCACAGCTCCTCTCGGCATATTCAACAGAAAGCACACCATACAGAGGTTGCGATACCTTGCGCTTTCTGCGGGAAACCAATGGACAAACCTTTCGGGGGTTCAGCGGGCCGGCTACACCAGAAATCCAATTCAAATTTGCCAGTGGTGTTCAAAATCTCCAGCAATGTCTTGCCGCTAAGCCTAACGACGTTGAGCTCGTAAAGACGATCGAAGAAGTGTGGAGAGCCTTCACTCACTGGATCTGGCTCGACGATGTGACAGCTGCTTCCATCCTTGCTGAAGTCACCGAGTATTACTTGCATATGACTCTTCTTGAAACCGAGGAAAAGTATGTTGGGATCGGATCTGCTCAATCCCTTCATGAACATTGTTCAAGAGTCATCAAGGCCGCCCAAGCCACGGAGGAATCGGTCCCAACCTACCTGCATCCATCGTTACGTTTGAACTTTATACGTCCGGCCTTTCCCTAGTAGACACTTACCATGTCCGGGGTGCCGTGAGAGATAGACTTGAAGGTTTGAACTAGGACACGAGCGTAATGAAAGATACTTCAGTTGGTACCGGTATCAGAAAGAAGGACAGTGCGTGATAGAAAACAAACTCAAAACATATTTGTGTCCCAATACATAATCATGATAATGGCAATCTCAATCTCAGACTCGGGGGGCCCACGAAGCACCTACTCGATCAGCGTAAACTTGCGTCCGCATCCGCCTCTGGTTTGGAGATAGATATCGGCTGACGTTAACGGTTAGCCTGCATCTTCACGTGAATATCTCGAGTCAACTCACGTACATTACATTTTCCCGTTTCTCCGTTTCTCCGTCTCCGCGTTCTCTCGTATTCCTCTTCGACCATAATTTGTATCCCATCTCCTCTGTATCTCGTGCGATGCAGTCCGTATCCACAATCCTACCCCGAATCCTTTGCGGGTATCCCGCGAGTTCGGTAGCGTAGCGCTGTGTCGTGATTTATAGCAGACCCTTCTGAGCTCGGAACGTTGAGATCGTGGAAGTTGAGTATCATATAATGTCGAAAGAGACGCAGGCCAGGCGGCATGAGTCGCAGCGTCGCGTCATAACGTCAAGATATTGGGGCATACGATTGCCACGATATCCACGGTGCTCCGGGAGCGTGGGCCAGAGGGAGGCCACCACCTGAGAGGAGGGGTGAGCGTCACTAGATGTGGCTAGACAGATACGATGTGGGCACCTCGGAAACCGAGAACGCGTGTAGAATTGCTTGTGATCGAGGCGGGCACAAGCTTGAACCAGCTCATCGATTCCACTTCCAATCATGATCCACCCGTTCCTCCTTAAACAGACTGTGATTCCTACGCGGCAGTGGCATGGCATCCCAGCCGCCTAGCATTCTGTAGACGCTGGACGCAGAGGCGGAACAAGACGGAGCCACATGGCCATGAACGAATCTTATCGAAGCTAGTTGGGCCACTCATGGGAGTTTGTATCGACTTCGCTGGGTTGATGAGAGGGGGGTAGTGGGAAGACTCCTCGGAGGAGCTCAAGGAGAAGAGAAATCGAATCAAATGCTCTGCGCGGCGTGTGTCACTGGGCCGTATTGACCCATTCCCGGATATTTCGATATGGGTTTCTCTGTACGCATGCCACATCTCGAAAACTGGTTTTGCAAAAAGGATGGCTAAGGGAGTATGCAGACTTGACGTTCATGGGTGTTGCACAATGGGCGTTGAAAAGTGGCCGCAAATCATGTGAATTTGTCACAGGGAACCGTCCACAAAGGGCAATGTCCTGTCAAATTGGGCGTATTTTGACCCATCTCGGTACTTTTGCACGAATCTGACCCGAAACAGTGTACTACCCTCCTTGTGGCGTACCACCAACGCTCAAACATATGTTCAGCTTCAACTTGATTCTGGACTGCTGCATTTCGTTGAGCTTGACATCTCTCTGGTGGAGTTCATCCATTTCAAAACCCTCTCTTCAGCTCACACAACCAAGATGAGTCCTGAACTTCAAGTTAAAAAGAAGAATGATGCATCCGCCACTGCCGTGGCTCAAGTTGTATTGAGCACCGTCAATGACGCTGCTCGATTCATGTCTACACATGCCCCAGATGTTCTCAAGGAGGCCGATTACTATGGTTCCAAACTCTCTTCGCCTGAAGCCTTTGCCGCACTTCTTGTGAGGAGACCCATTCTATATCAAGACCTCAAAAAAGCACATGATAGTGGGGCTATGGACAAGTTCTGGGTTTCGTGTCATCGTAAGCACCTTTTCGCATGTAAGCGACATATACATGCTGATACGAGCTGCCAGGATATGTGAGCGGGCCTTCAGAGGCCAGGGACACGTCGGAAATTCTCGCTGAAGGACTGAGAAACCTTGAAGAATCGCGTCTCAAGATGAATGACATCGTCGGAGGGGACCTGTCTCTTCCCTCGTGGGCTCCACCTGATATCTCCACGATCCCTCCTGACATAGCCGACCATATGGCGACTTTGGGTATCTTCTCAGTTGTGAATATGCCACAGATGGAACTACACGATCTTGGGGGCTTCAAAGACGACCCTGCTCTGGATGCTCGTGTGAAGGATCTTTTTGAGATAGGCAATCCTATGTTTGTCATATCCCATCTTGTACCATTGTTCAACGAACCGCTGATATTATTTCAGTTTCCTTGTCAATACATCTGGCTCTGGCAAGACCAGACTGTTATACGAAGGGATTTCTCAGAATTGGGGGTTCTATTTCACATCAGCAAATGATACAGGATGTCTCGGCAGCGCCGACGTTCATGCGGCTATACAAGAGATGAGTCACGGTTCACGTGGATTCATAGAGACCTTACCTCCATCAACCTCATTAGCATTCCAATCACTGCTGCAGAACAACATCAAACGCGCTAGGCGTGTTTTCAGCGACGTTCTCTTATCGCGCGTTCTCATTTTCAGTCTCTTTCTCGAGTCAGTGCACGCCCTCGGAGGGGGGCTTACGGAGGACCACAGGCGGCGATGGCTCATACTTCAACTGTCCCCGGCGGTTATGTC
>CEMG01180002.1:5181-16182 GCA_001179705.1 Baeospora myosura
GTTTACCACCCACGCTGGGCGAAAGTTCCGCCTGGGAGATTTTTATCACTTGGGGTTGAGATGAGCCGGCAGGATCGTAGGCCAGAGAGCAAGAGTTGGAAACTTACATCGTCAGTCCGACCATGGCGGGTCCTAGATCCTCTGACACCTCCGCCAGAATTTTGGGGTTGTTGTAGTGCGTTACCTACATTTTCATGATGCATTAGCGTATGCATCAGTCCTGTGCTACAGGGGAAAAACATACAGATTGGACGATAGCACGAGCACGTTTAGCTGCATCACCAGTCTATCAGATGAAGTGAAGGTGATCAGGTAGAGTTCTTAGAATATGAGCTGTGGTGATTGTATCAGCGACAAACCTTGAAGATTCCAGAACCGACGAAAACTGTTCGCGATCAAGTTTTAATGAATAGTGATGCAAGACGTCAGAATCATCCGAGGGCATAGGAAAGCGGTACCTACCCCCGTCACATCCCAGTTGCATCATGAGTGCCGCATCAGCTGGATATCAGACGTGGGGCGTTAGACTATACGATCACCTACAACTTCTAAAACATTCGATAATGACTCACCCGGTGTGGCGATTCCTCCAGCGGCAAAATTGACGACAGGCAACCGCTTGAGCCGTGCAGTCTCCTTGAGGAGATGAAATGGCGCTTGGATCTCTTTAGCATATACCTGGAGCTCTTCTTCGTTCATGATGCTAACCCGGCGGATCTCGCTCTGTACTGCGCGAGAGTGCCGGACACTGCGAAAATATGGACAACCATCAGAACACAAGAAAAGACTAGATTGTGGATATTTAAAGGACGAACGCTTCAACGACGTTCCCAGTCCCTGCTTCTCCTTTTGTTCGGATGAAAGCAGCTCCCTCGGATATACGACGGAGAGCTTCACCGAGGTTGCGAGCGCCGCAAACGAAAGGGACTTTGAACCCGTGCTTGTTAATGTGGTGCTCCTCATCAGCAGGGGTGAGAACCTCGGACTCGTCAATGTAGTCGATTCCAATTGCTTGCAGAATCTATATATAATTCATTCACAACATTCCAAAATTAGATCCAGGATAAAGACAGATTGCAGATTGCAAAAATGACGACAGTGAGAATGCAGTGGAAGGAACAAGGAGAAAATGCTCACCTGCGCTTCAACAAAATGTCCGATCCGCACTTTCGCCATCACAGGGATGGTAACGGCATCGACGATAGCTTTGATCATGTGGGGGTCACTCTGGTTTCAAAGGAATGGAGGTTTGAGGAACAAAAAGATCAATATTTTGCCCTTTCCACCGCCATGGTGCAACCGCTAGCGGCCAGATTCGGGCATTGAGAGTGACTCACCATTCTTGCAACGCCTCCTTCGGCACGAATGTCTGCGGGTACCCTCTCGAGGGCCATGACTGCACACGCTCCGGCTTCTTCGGCTATGATTGCCTTTCATAGTTTCGACGGAGGGGAGGAAAGGGAAGTAATACCGGTGCAAGTCAGATTTCGCGCTTTACGGTCAAAAAGGACACGATGCTAGTTCACCTGTTCAACATTTACAACATCCATGATCACACCGCCCTTTCAATTCGGAATCGTGTAAACACAGGAATATGACTGGCAGCATTCGAACCCTTGATCAACACACCTTCAGCATCTGTGCGAGCCCCGACTTGACCTACAAGACCATTCCGAGACGTATCAGGTTATCAGATGAGATGGGATTCACACAGATACAGAAAGCATCACTTTACCCCGAACGTTCCTAGACTGCTATTCCCATCTCGCTGGGCAGAGCGTGCCGGTGCTAATGTCGGCGCAGCGACTCCAGCGGCGCCTTGAGGAACTGGGGTCTGAGATGCACTAGTGGTCATGGCGGTCGATGTGAAGGATGAATGACTCCAATTGACTTCGCAAATCTTTCAGGATCGATCCCGCCGGATCTCCGTATTTACCCCTATTGTAATTTGTTGGTCTTGCGGTAGTCGTGATGATTTCTTCGACAAATTCACGGCCAAGTCATCCTTGGGTGTTCCGACGGTGTCCGGCCTGCGAGGTCTCAATGTAATTGCGAGAGCTTGAGAGTTGTACCCGTCGAAATGGGAAGCATTGCTTTATCCTAAACAGCGCTAGTTGACTGCGGCAAAGCAGCTATATCGGTGGCCTCAAGAACACAGCAACGCCCAGCTGTCTCGATGGGGAATTATTGGGGAACCATGCTTTGCTTCCGATTTGTATCCTTCCTTGACAAAGATTGACAAGCGTCGGATGTTGCTGCAATTGCAAAACTGTGCAAGAGCGGTCAACCGGTCAGGGTTGCATGTAAAATTTGTATTATCAGACAGGCTGATGTACTTGGGCGGACTGTTGCTCTTGATCTACTTCATATTTTGATCGCAACAAAACTTGCAAAGGTCGCGGGCGACGTTTGGGCGACATCCACAGTTCACTGGCCACGATTGATGTGGCAGGCTCGCACGACAGACTACGGGCAGGGTCTGTAGCATTAGAAACCCACTCCTTGGCTACCTATCGCTAAAGGAAACAAAGCCTTCTTTGGCTACCCGGTTGCACCTTGCGAAACGCGCAAGGTGGAGACTGGCGATCGCAGCGAGCGGCTATACGGATTCCAAATTCGCCGCGCTTGCGTCTTTTCGTATGATCACTCTTTCAAATTGAGCGGCCCTAGAAACCCCTAGAAACCCTTGCTCCGAAGCCACTCCACCACCTCGTTTTTCCACCGACCCCCAGTAATGACGAGATGTTTCGAGCGAACAGTCTGAATCTGCAGGCGATTCTTGTCCGACGACACTCCCCGCTGGAACAGAGTTTTGTAGAGGTCACTGGCGAGAGCCTAGGCGATGACGAGGTGAGATGTGAGCAACGCATAACAGAGATGAGTCGTAGATCCATCAGTTGCTAGAGGTAAGGCACTCACGTTAGCATCACCATCGATATTCCGTATCAGAACCATATACCGCGTTCCCCCATTGCGTATATCTGTGTACACAGGCAGGCTGCCGTTCGTGTTCCGAGGCACGAAGTATGGATAATGGACCAATGTGGGTTGGGTGGACTGTGGCTTTGCAGCATGTGTCACAAGTGATGTAGCCTGGGTATAGAATCGTGTGCTTCGTGGGCGAAGGAGGGCATTGAAGCCGCTATGGAGCATTGATACGATACAAGCTCCGTGTGATAACTGCGAAAGAAGAAAGAAACATGATCAGCCAGACGTTCCGGTTCGGGAATTGGGCGCAGGCAGAAGAGCTGTGCAGCATTACCGGACTATTCTTCCCGTCAAAGTGGCAGAATTCCGCAGAAACGGAGAGAAAGGGATGGTGAAAGTGCCTGACAAGGGAGAAAGAACCGAAAGAGGAAGGAGCAAAAATGTGGCGCTGGGTGATCGGCCTGATCAATCGACTGCTGCACTTGGCCACTTACCACAATCAGCGTGAAACTGACACAAGCGGCTCACTCAATGATACTCACAGATATTGTTACTGACATACCCGCTGATAGATTCTCGGCAGAATGTAACAGAAACCATTGTTTTTGGGGTGCCCGGCCACCGCCTTCCTGATCTCGGACTCGGGAAACGTGGAGATTCGTTGTCCTTCCAGTCGATCTCTAATTTACCCATGCGGCGACTGATAATAATTCAAACAACATCCCTTTACGTAGCTAGGGCGCTCCCACCCATCGGTGTCACTTGTCTCACCGCAAGTATATAAAGGCCTGACACTATGCTTCGCTCGCCCTTTTCCCCCACCCACCATAATGTCCTTCCCTGCCAACGATCTTGACTACCCCCCTCTCGGCGACCTCTCTCTCAATGTCTTTGATAACTCGGACAAGTGCTGGGCACAGTCCATGAATCCTGACCGCCTCCTGTGGGCCCCCCACACTCCACAGTCGAGTCCCCCCAAGTGGTCTGTGCCTGAATGGCAGTCTCCGTCGGCATCCTCATCGACGTGGAATATGCTGCTCCCACCTCTTGAGTCCATCGACGGCAGCACCGATTCGCAGCCATCATTGTACATGCCCGGGCTTAATTACTGTGAGTCCATTACTCATTCAGGCGACGCACACGGCGATTTACCGCCTTCCGCATGCGCAGTCCCGCCGTCTCCCTCCGACACTTCATCGTCATCAGTGTCAACCGATATCGCATCATCAACTCCACCGCCATTCCCACTTCTCTCCGCGTCGACGTCCCTACTCACACCCTGGTCCTCACCCCACCCTCCCGTACATATAGTGCAGTGTAATGCTCCACTTATCGCTCCCAAACCGCTTCCGTACCATTCGCCCACCTTCCTACAATTCGTCGAGCTTCCAGATCTCGAAGAAGACCTTTCACATCCTCCTTACACTCAGCGAAGTTCCAAGCGGAAGCGTGATGATACATCAGATGACACTGAGCGTTCGGTCCAAAAACGGAGAGCCTTCGACACATACACTTGCTCCGTGCCTCTTGCGCGCTCGGGTTCTCGATCTGTGGTTCTCACAAGGAACCGCCATCCGGGATCAATGGGAAGCAGTGGCGGCAGTTTGACGATGTCAAATCATACAGCATCGTCCTACCGCTTTCACCCACAACATACAGTGCCTCTAGGCGGTATGAATATGAAACCTTACCCGAGACCCTATGCTTCTTCCAATCACGCGCGGAGATAGTAGATTCAGATGAGGAGGAATGGAGAGTTTGAAGCCTATTGTATATTGAGGGTGGAACCCCTCTTACATGTTACAGGGTCGTGCTCAAAGGTACGTACTTCCGCTTCTGCTCCTTTCTGTCTCACCGTCTCATACAACTATTTCACAGCACCATGCTGAGTTCACCTCTCCCACATGGCTTGGCGGAGATCGCTTCGCACCTTTTTAATTGCGGAGCCTTCTTGTCTGCCACTGGCGTGTATATACATCCCTTGGCACGTTGCGTGTCACCGCTCCGTCTCTTGTCGCCGTTCTTCACCCGAATGGCAACATGGACTACTGTATATAACATTAGTCGCGATGCGCGAGTCACAACAGCCACCTTGGCATTGGCATTGATAACGCAGTAGATGTGAAGGAAGCGCCAGTCGAGAATACGAGCATTAGTGTTATCTTTCACACGGTCATGGACACTCCATACGTGCTGACTACTGTAACCGCCGCGTAGCGTACATAGTACATTTTGGCCGTCTATAGGCGATCTAATACTTAATTTTGTCAATCAGAAAGGCGGCGTAGTAGGAAGCAAGTTTATTTCGGTCCCTCGACACGGCCCACAATAAAGTGACTGAAATGATGTCTATGATGCTCACAACAGCTTGATTGATTTGTACTTAGGACCGATCAAGGGCGACTCAGCGGTAAGGTCTAGCACAAGACCATTCCTTGAACAGTAAGCAGCATACGCCTCCACAAATATGTATTCGTTCTGACGCGGAACCAAAACCGGACAAAAGAAACGACACGTTTGGATTAGAGGGGACGGGATACATGACGTTGGGGAACTCGGAGATGATATCAATGGTAAGTACTTAAAGCAGCGAGACGTTCAGCCCTGACCGCTCAAACGTGATGAGCATGGAACGCAGAGGGCGGGTTACCTATAAGAAGTACATGGATCTGGCCATGTCGTTATGCACGGCCTTGTAACCCTTCTGCCAGGGCTTTATATCGAAGATGACTTTCTTGGGACCAGTGCCACCGGTGACAGTAGAGTCATCTCGAGGAGCATACCGCAGATCGGAGTCGGGATCGTAGTGGAAGGCGCCACGAGAACAGACGATCTGGATCGTAGAGACAATCAATTGCAATTAGGGCGGGGTGCGGACAGGAAAAAGACAAATAACACCCACATCCGCATCTGCATATGTGGGTACACATAATTCAGAATGATGAGCGGCTCGAGCTAGCGAGGTGACTTACAATAAACGGGCGCTGGGATGGAGACGGATCTTGTCGCTTTCGAATATACATGGCAAAGAGAAAACGACAGCTCTTGTATTCTAGATCATCATCAGAGTGATGTATTCAGTCATGGAACATGCGGGAAATGTTATGAAGACATACTCGGTCACGTTTTTGTTGTAGTTCTCATCTTGAAGGACAATATAATGGCTGGAACGCGAAGCTAGAAGCAACCGGGTGCGTCGCATCAGAGAAGCGACATCAAGGAGGCGACGACGGGTAATGTTGCCACACTTACTTCCTTTCACGGCGGCATGGCTTTGCAAATAAAAATCAAGAACAGTTGGGTTGGAAAGGCCTTCGGTGGTAACGAAGCCGGCACGACAGTTGCCAGTTTTGTCACGAGTGCTGCGGTAGTGCAAGTGAGACTTGCGAAGTGTTGCGATAACGTAACAGAATGTAACCTACCTCGGATCCACAGGACTGGGAAAGAAAACGATGTGGTGACTGCATAACAGAAGAATGAGCGAGTGGTAAGAGACAAACTAAGCGCCACTGACCGTTTGCTCACCACGATGAACGTAAGCTTGGGTTTGGGTACCTTGTCTACGATACCCTTCTCTGTCCACAGTTCATCGAATGCGGCTACGGTCATGTTTAGAGCGTATGCTAAGGATGTCCAAAAAACACACACACATTTGATCGCAGCAATTTCGGTTTGTCCCACCTCTTCGAACTCACCATCAGACACACCGTCACGGTAGAAAATGATCTTCTCTGGGGGGGCTTTGTTCTTCAAGCCGAAGAGATTAATCGCTTTTTTCACCAGGTCTTTCAAGCCGTCTATGATCTCGACTCTGGGATGTTGAATACCGGAGAAGGCGGCGTATTGGGTGGCCTTGTCATCGTGGGACCACACAAGACTGGTGATTGACGGTCTCATCACCCCAGGCCCTGGGTGACCAACCTATTCAAACAAGGTAAGTGGTTGCAAGGTGTTCTCCGCGCAAAGAATCTTACATCGGCTCCTATAAGATAATCATAGACATTCAATATGAATACAACGTTTGCAATGAAATGGGAACTTACCCATGATCATGAAGGGTCGTTGGCCAAGACTCTCCATGACTGGTGATTTGACGAGAGAATTATATCCACCCAGTCGGGCATTAATCCTGCCGAACATTTACCGGTGAGAGTCTGAATCAGAATGAAGGAGCATTGGAATTGCGTACTTCAGCGCAACATTTGCCCAGTATTGGTCGTTTGCAGTCCGTAATTTGTCTTCGCGCAAGCATTGCGTGCGAACACCTGTAAGGAGAAGGACTTCCATATAGAAGTTTGTAGACGTTCGTGAAACCCACCTCTTAACACGTCGCCCCAGTACTTGATCCTGACACGGATGTCATCCCCCCTGTTGGGGAATAGTACGACGACGAACTGCAGGCGTTGATCGCCCCCAAGATTACGAACCGCCGCAGCTGCGGCCTCTTCGAGACCCTAAAACACCATCAGACTCAGCTGGTGATCGTGAAAGACTCTAGTAGATGATGTACTGTACCTTCTCAACCGCTTGACCGTGACCTCGCGTGACCGCAGCTACCTTCATCACCTCTAATCTCAGGATCATTAAGAGCTGCAGCTTCTTCGTGCAGAATGTACGACTTACGCATCCCTGATGCATAACATTAGAACTCGTTCGATGTAGGGGGTAAGCAGTGACTTCGACTCACCAAGGTTGGCACAATTTCTAGCAAGTGCTTCGGCGAACTGCGTAGACTGTTGGTCATTTATGGATGGCACCAGGTTCAACATAGCCCATGCCATCAAAGGTGCCGGTTTGTGAAATGTCTGGTTCCTCAGATTCCAAGCGCCGAAGCTCGGTGCCTACAACAGCATCAGCAGCCAAATTTCCACGAGGAACACGCGACGTACAACGTTCTCTTTACCATATACGACCGAGGGAGGCGCAAGTATTTTCCCTTTGATTTGCACTGGCGATCTGTCGATTTGCATCCCCGAGTCGACGATGAATTCCGAGTTTGCGTAGCTGGCGATCTTGTAGCAGGTCATTCTCATGAAAACGACACTTCATTTGAAACTGGGTAACTTACGGGAGACTCGAGGGCTGATGAACCCATGTTGACGCCGCCATTTGCCGTGATCTTTTTCAAACGTTCATCTGGGTGCATCGTAGAAAACTTGACTGCCTCGCTTGTGACTTGTGGCGAAAGGGTCTTGCGGTAGAGTTGTCCGGGAAGGACATAACACAGCTCGGCCGGAACGACCTGAGGGAAGGGAGCGTTTCGCCCCGTCAGCACTACACCAAACGTCTCGGGATGTCGGAGTGTGATATTGTACGTCTTGTAGAGATAGTCCTATACCCGGCAAGAGGACGTCAGACACGACGGAGACTCTTATAAGACACTTACTCGAACAGTTGTCATCTGACCGTCATCATCTTTGGAGAATTCATAGTTCGCACCAAAGGCAACTAGATCTCTGATGGTCTTCGTCCGAGCACCGGTTGTCTGGACGTTGATCAGGACCTTTTTCAGGAACTTTTTGAGTCGAAGCATCGCGTAGTCCTTGTCTTCGAGCTTCAAGTCTCGTACATTCCTTGAACCGAGGAAGTTCAAGGCTACAGTGATGAGGTTGTCACTCATATATCTGAACCATGAATGCGTCAGGCCAGTCAGCAAGTCAGCATCACACTAATACGCACACGGCGGCGGTCATGGTGGTGTCGATATTGACAAGCATCCGCCCTATGGTTGGCCTCACCGACCTGAAAATAGCTCGATCAGAACAAGAACATGTAGAGGGACATGAACGAACTGAAAGTAGCCCCGCCATAACTCTAGTCCCTCTCCAACCTGGATCTTTCCTGCGGGTGAGAAGAAGGCCCGGTTGTTGTGAGTGTTTTGCCTAGAAGAAATTCAATGACTCGTAGCAGGATCCCAAGTATATCGGCTTGCGTACTGGTTGGTCATTTGGCGGAGCAGTAGCTGTAATATATTGGTGGCCGTGGTCGTTTCAGTGGTCGCTTGTCGTTTATGAATCAGGGTATCGAGGTCACTGAAGAACATAAAATGAGAGAACGAACGATACGAGGACACATTGCACCTACGTCGTTCGGATAAGCTGGCCAATAGTCTTTGTCAGCTTGACTTCATAGACTCCTGGGGTTCCGAGGGTGTTGTTCCTGTCGGACAAGCTGACGATATACTGGCATGAAAGTGAGTTGGGGGGAAATCATCGACCGCTGGGGTACTTACGGAACCACTGCCTCCAGATGGCAGCTCGAGCTGATGGGACACATACAGTATCGCTTTGCCGTCGTACAGTCCACGGGGACTGAAGATGTTTGGAGCGACGATATTTTGTAGCTTGTGCATCACCCGCTGGCTCTTCTGTGGGCTGATGTCGTCGGGGGTAAATGCTGTCGTTCAAACGGTGGTGAAGACCAATGACAGACGCGTCGGCTATGCGTACTTACAGACTACAATGATATATTGAGCGGGATACGGCAATAATTTGGAAGGGAGTAGTACAAACCTGCATATTGGTGGTAATCTTTCCGCGGTAATCTGCTCTCAAGGTGTATCAGTGGGAGGAGAGCAGTGAAGACGACGAGTAAGCTTACGTTCTGATAGCGAAACAGTTTGCGGTTACTGTGACACTTTGAGCTCCTTGCTTTGCATGGGGTTGTTGGGAGTACGGGCGCTGCGGTGGACGAGACATGCTGGATCTTTACTTGCCAGTGTGGAACAAGTGGAAGGTTGGGTTGGTTGGCTTTCAACCGCGCCTCTTTTCAATATGCATGTGTACGTTATGTTGGGTTTGGGGACGATCTCATAAGGAAATCGTACGTGGCAAGAAGTCAGGAAGTCGTGCTGGGCGACCAGGCATGTTGGACCCTGATCGTCCAACTTGGACATTCATGGCGAGTGCGATGCTAGATAAGTCAATTTCAAATTAGATGATTACATGTAGCTCATCTGAGAAGACACCTACGTGTTTCCCCTTTCCAGTTCAAGACAATTGCCATCCCACGCCCGTCCGCCGATATGGTATCCGGAAATTGGAGACCACAGCATGGAGAAAATATGTACTTAACAGCTTTTGGGAACGTTCTTTTGGAGTTCTTCCGGCAGTTTGAGCGGTCGATATTAACGACCAGGCCGCCGAAGAGCTTGAGGTCACATCTTGATCGTCGACTCCGAGGCATCGAGTGGCCGCGTTAACTCTTGGTTGACTCGGAATAATTACATTCACTGCCATAATGCACAGGTACAAGAGGAATCCGGCAGCGAAATGAACATAACCCAGGTCTGACACGCGTGAGTAGCGACAAGTTGAAATCGACGCGAATATTCATCTCTACCGAACTTCCGAGTCAGTGGCAGTACTAAAAGGGTGAAGAGACGTCGAAACCTCTTACAGATTTCCTGATTCCTGGTGCCACTGAGAGAGGGTCAGTAGAGCGGTCGTCGCAACTCAACGTTCAACGCTCAGAAGTTCCAGGAGGATGCAGTTGCGAAGTCTGAAACTAGGGAAGGTCTGGGAACGTCGTACTTACGTTACGTAGTGCTTTACCTAGTCTCCCTAAGGCAGAGTAATAGATTCCTTGAAACCTATGYCACGGCGACGGATATCCTCTATTGACGTCTGCTTTTGATGAGCATTGCTTGTCGGTACCTCGGTTCAATGCCCGCTCGATGGTCACGTGTGTTGAAATTTTCGACGCGTCACTACGCGCCAGGCAATGAGCTTGGGACATATACGCGCGTTGGCGGCGTCAAAACATATTCTGTACTGCAGGAAGGTCATACAGGAGGCTTAAAAAAAGGCCTGAAACTCAAACTGGTGTATTTACAGTTATAATAAAGGTGTTGTGAATGCTCGAGACGGTGACTGCAACGGCTTGGAGTGGGGGAGCTCAGCGGTGTATTTGAACACGAAATACATGTCGCAGGGATGCAAATTGACTCCTGGGTGATGGAAAAAGGACTTTCACCAGTTGCAGTGGTAGAATATGAGCCAAATGGTTCGAGAGGATGCCAACTGTAAACCTCAGAAAAGATCATTACTGATGTTCAAACTCAGCTGATCAGGT
>CEMG01180006.1:0-13906 GCA_001179705.1 Baeospora myosura
GGTTCCACCCGTGCAATGGGAACAACCTGACCTCAGTTCCCTGATGCTCGAAGTTATGCTAGCAGACTCTGTCATGCAGTTGGACCTCGACGTTGACGAGCCGTCAATTGTATTTTGTCCAGCAAAAACCAGTCGTTTCAGCATCGGTTCTGCACACACAAGTGTCGATATGTAATTACATATAGCGGAAATCCCATGAGAAGGAAACCGTGATAACTATGGGAAGTCGCGAGCTTCCCAGTACTAGTGAATCGAAGGGTTAGGTGTCCAGTCTCGCAGTTAGTGGTGTACTTACAATTTGTATCACGTCCGATTCGTAGCGGCAGATTCACGAATGCTAATCGATCATGAGTGTCAATGACGTACTTTCGGTTATGGTCCCGGCGAATTACTCAGGCTACATTACTTAGATGTGATGTTACTATCATTTGCCTGACAGGGGCCCATTTCTCTTATAAGAAGGCGGATTTCACTTTCGACTCCTCGCTCTTTCTTTCTCACCCCGAATCAACCTAAATAGTCGCAATGTCTCTTTCTCCCAGGAAAATCGGTGGTGCATCAGTGCCTCCCATCGGATTCGGTGCCATGGGCATAGCCTATGAACGTGCCTACGGCAAAGTAGAATCAGATGAAGAACGCTTCAAGGTGCGTGCGAGATCATATCATGATTGAGGTGAAAGCCTAACTTCGACCCTTGCCAGGTTCTGGATACTGCATACGAAAAAGGGTGTCTGCACTGGGATTCTGCACATGTCTACGGAGATTCTGAGGAACTGATCGGGAAATGGTGCTTAGTCTTTTCCCCATCGATGAATTGCAACTATCCTGACGTCTAAGATTCTTTACCAGGTTCAAACGCACTGGAAAAAGGAGCGAAATCTTCCTCGCGACCAAATTTGGCGCGACGCCTACCGGTGCCCGGGGTGATCCCGACTTTGTCAAGGAACAATGCGCCACATCGCTCTCGAGGCTCGGCGTGGATTATATCGACTTGTACTATCAGCATCGGTAAGGCATCCCAGTAACCAACTTGGAATTACACTTTTCGCTATATTTAACTTCTGTCCAAAGTCCTGACCCAAAGACGCCCATCGAGGTCACCGTTGGTGCCATGGCTGAATTAGTCAAGTAAGGGGCGACATGCAAGCGGTTCACTAATGTGCCTATGCTGATCATGTACTTCTCGCGAATAGAGATGGAAAAGTCAAGTACCTAGGTCTCTCCGAATGTACAGCCAAAGGTAAGAGCTCGAGTATCTATATCCCTCGCATGCTGCCCACTGTGCTCAACATCGTTCTTGAATACCCAGATCTCCGCCGCGCACACGCCGTACACCCCATTTCCGCCCTGCAAATCGAATACTCGCCATTCGTGCTCTTTATTGAAGACCCCAAGATTGCCTTGCTCGAGACAGCACGCGAGCTGGGTGTGACCATCGTGGTATATTCGCCTCTTGGCAGGGGGCTGATCACCGGCCAATATGTACGTCCACAATCGTTATTACATTCTCCAGGCATTGACGAAGGTTCAATTGACAGAAATCTCAAGATGACTTTGAAGCCGGCGATTTCAGGAGGCTTGTCCCTAAGTACGCTTCTTTCTATATGAGGTACTACTACTTATATCGCAGGATCTGACTGGTTTCTACGTACCGCCAGATACTCAAAGGAGAACTTCCCCAAGATCCTCGACGTTGTGTCCAAACTCGCCGACATTGGAAAGAAACACAACGCGACGGCGGGCCAAGTTACCCTGGCGTGGATTCTGGCGCAAGGAGATGACTTCGTCGTCATTCCTGGGACTAAGAAGATAAAGGTGCGTCATGGATTCATCGCATATGCACTGTACCTCCCATCTGAGTCAACGACACTGACGATTATATTTACTTTGTCTTTTATAACCTCGGTAGTACCTCGAAGAGAACCTCGGCGCCGCATCTGTGAAGCTCAGTCCGGACGAGATCGCAGCTGTGAGAGAGATCGCCGAGGACTGCGAGAAGAATCTCCCTGGTGGGAGGTACCCTGACGCGATGTTAGCGAGTACCTTGCGGGATACGGCCGAGTTACCCAAGTGAGCGAGATTGAAAGTTTCAACTGGCATCAGGATGAGTAGGATAACTCGTAACAAAGCATCATGGAAGAAAGCAAGAAATGACATCTATGTAAACCATTAGTAGGTAGGAGTTGAAATGACTTCTGAACTTATAAACCTAGCTCTCACAACGGCGAAACAATCTCCGTGACCGAAGAATATCTAGTTTTGGATAGTATCCGCCACGCAACAATGTCACTCGGACAACTCCCCTTCCAACACCTAGTAGTAGTGGCGGGGTTTTTTCTAGGGGTCGAATTGGTGATCATATATTCATACACAACGGAAGGTTCCTACTATCTACGGATAGTGTACCTTGAGAAACTGGGAAAAACGGAAGGGTGGTAGAACGATCGTTTCTCCTTCCTGAGCACTGAGCAGCAGCTCATGATTCCACCGGATCGAAAATGTGCCGCGTATGAGGAGTACAGATTTCGAGGAAGGTCGTGGAACGATAGGGCGACTTCTTCGCCTGGCCAATTCCTCCAACACCTAGAATGCACATTCAGAGTAAAAGGTTTTCGCTCGATCGTGATAGTGTGTGTGGCAGAGTAGTTGAATTCATTGATTCGTTCGATTTCAAGAGGCGTGTGGGAAAACCAGTTGAGATGTCAACGGGTTGCGAAATGGTGAGCGTGCAAGTCTGCTTGCTACAGCAGACCATCCGGAGCAGCGAGCTGTTGGCCTGGAGCCGCGTGCGCCTGCGGAGCACAAGCAGCACACGGGCTGCGTCATCGCGAGGATATATGTGATATTGATCCTCTTGAAGACGGTATAATCCGTGGTAGGGTGCTCAGAAGACGGTGACGCCGGATTGGGTTCCAGTATACTGTGATTTCATGTCATCCATGTCAGCGGCGTCGTCCTGGCTCTTATAGTCGTACTGTGAAAGACTGCCAAGATCACTAGCGCCAGCGACGGAAGAGGACCCAAAAGAACCGCGGCGTCGCAACCGATCGCTCTGAGAGAACGCAAGGTTCAAATTGCTTGCACTTGACGTGCTCCCGACAACACTGCTGCTATCTGTGATGCTGGGTCCTGCATCCTGAGAGATGATGGACGAAGCGTAGCTGCCATGTGTACTGCGTTTACCGTTCGTCCTGGGAATGCCCGGTGCGAAAGGACCGCTGGAAGCAGTGAACATGGGAAGACCCGACGAATATGTGGCCTGGGAGCGGAGGGATTGAACGTCAGACGGGATATAGCCAATGGCGTCATGTGTTCGATAAAAGCTTGCGTCAAATCGGCTGGGGGTACCAGAGCGACGACCTACGATTTTGAGAAACGGTGAGACCATGGACTAAGGCGTGATACTAAAAACTCACCATCCGACATCAGTCCACCAGCACCTGCAGATCCACCCAGATAATCGCGCGCATTGGTCTCGTGGCGCCGGAATTGATCCATTGACTTGCCAAGCGATCGCCTAGGTTTACTGAACTGGATCATGCTGGGCTGCAAATTGCTCAACGGGCCCTCAACAAGGCAGCCCTTTTCCTTGTAGTGCGTAAGAAGGTAGTGCCACAACGGATGCTATACATCATGTCAGTCCGGACGCTTGGTGGGAAGCTAAGACACAACTAACCTTGCTGAGAACTTTAGGGTTTCCTAGAATAACCACGCCGTATTTCGCCCTCGTAAGCGCAACATTCAACCGCCTAGGGTCATTCAAGAACCCTATGCCCTGGTGCTCGTTGCTTCTAACACAACTGAGGATAATGTAGTCCTTCTCTCGTCCTTGGAAGGCATCAACGCTGGCAACCTCGATTTCCTTGTACAGGTCCTTCTTGAGGGAGCCGTTGAACTGCATGTAGTTGACGATATACGACCGCTGGCCTTCGTAGGGGGTGACGACGCCGATTTGCCCAGGGACGACTCCAGATTTGAAGAACTTTGTAACGATCTTCTCGACATTGGAGGCCTCAGTTCTATGATCCCGATCAGCTGTAAACAGGAAAAATCTAAAAGACCACGGATGCACACACCTATTCAAGAACGAGGTACCGCTGCTCGAGATTTCTTCTTGACCCAGATTTTGGTAGAAGAACATAGGTGTGTCGGGTACCGGCCACGGGAAGTCGACATTCTTCCTCAAACGCTCGGGAGCAGTGACACCGTTCTGCAGAGTACCCTCGTAGAACATGTTGGAAGGGAATTCAGAGAGACAGGGATGCATGCGGTATTGGACTTGAAGACGGATGGGTCGATTCGTGAGAACGACAAGACGCTCGAACAAGGACTGGGTGAGGCCCGCACGAGCGGCTTTCTTGTTCATGATGACGGGTCCGAGTTGCTAGGATGCGCATATAAGTGAGTGTGCGAATACATAGCGACCAGTTGCGCGTACCTGATGATCTCCGACGAGTACGACTTGCTTGCACCCCAAGACCAGCGGAATCATACATTCTGATGTTATTTCGTCACTTCAAGATCCAAAAGATAGCAAGAAATCACGTACCTGGTTCCGCAGCTTGCGTCGCCTCATCGATCAACACTGTCCTGAACTTCGATTTACTCAACCTCGGATCCCCAGCACCGACACAGGTGCAACAGATCACATCCGCTGCACCCAGAATCTCTTTCTCGCACTGCCTAATCAATGTCTTATATTTCCTCTCATCATTGCTGCTCAACTCTCCTTGCTCCGTCTTCAACATGATGAGCTTCTGCAGCTCAACATGGGTGGTACTGTTCGCCACTTGCTGATGCAGGGTGAGGAAGCTAACGCTTGAGTCGAGGGCCTCGCGCGATTTAGCGGTCAGGCGGACAACTTTGAGACCGGTAGCGTGGATCTTCTCAGTGAGCTGATCGACAGCGACGTTAGAAGGCGCGCAGACAAGAACCTGACCGGGGTTCATCTTGGCGAGGTGGTAGACGATGGAAGCGGAAGTCACGGTCTTGCCGGTACCAGGGGGGCCCTGGATGAGACTGATGGGCTTCTGCAGGACGCTCTTGACGGCGTACATTTGAGAGTGGTTGAGTTCTGGCAAGCCGGGCGCGGAGAAGCGTTTGGGCATTTGAGTACGCAGGGATTGAGGTTCTAGCTCGTGTCCGAGGAGTTTGTGATACTGATGGAAGAGTCAGTGGCAGATCATTTTTCAGAAATATGGGCTTACAATGTATCCGCTGACGCTCTTTTCGTCTACGGCAAATGTCTTCATAGCGAGTTGCATCCTATCGAAACTTGTGGATTTCCAGACAAAGTCAGCCGCGAAGTTGTGGGTGCACTCTGACGGGACTCCCTCGGTCCTTCGAAGCTCCAGGCCGATTTCGTCCGAGACATCTAAATGACCGTTTTAAATAAGACACCAAGAGCGAAATCAAAAAACGTACTGTTGGGAATCTTGATGACATGACCAACACCCTCCCAAGCCTTGTGTAATTCACCCACATATCTTAGTCTCAGTTCATCTCCCACCGCCAATCTCACTTCCCCGCTCTCCAACTTCGGCAAGCCGAACCACGCAACCCTCTTTTGATTGAGACCCAGATCCCATCGGACAGCTATGTCGGTCTGTGTTTGACTCTCCTTGAGTCTCTTATCATAGTCGGCCTCAATTTTGACGAGAGGGCCAAAGATGTTCTGGTACTGGTACGCGTCCTCATAGCGCAGGATGACGGGCTGGGGCTCATCATCCACGCCGGGTTTTTCCAAGTCCTCGAGAGTGGCATTGGCATTGTCCCGCCACAGATCTTCAAGTCTATTGATCTGCGCGAATGATATCTGCCGAGACCGAAGCTGCTCCGTCTCGCTAGGGGCTTTGACGAGCCAGGAGAGGAAAGACCGATCATCTATGAGCGGTGCCCAGAGAGCGGCGTTCCAGGATATGTCCTTCGAGATGGCGGCACATGGTTGGCTGTGAACGAGTCATCAATCAGTGGATCGGTTCCACTTGGGAGCCGGAGTTACGTACCGGCACAACAGCACGACGACAGTATCGCTCTTCGCAGGAATGAAACCGAGCATGAAGACGTTTTTGCTCCCGCAATTGTAGCATTCCGGGGTTGTCTCTCCCAAGGGACTCTCGGCGTGCAAGATGACTTCCTTGTGCTTAGCGCGCACCAGGTGGTTCACGATGTGCGAAGCAGATGTGTTTCCACGAGAGTTGCAAAACCACTTTGAGCACACGAGACATTTCACGACGGATGCGGGGGAGTGAATTCCACAGTAGCTGGAGACCGAGTATGATCAGTACACACGCTTAGCAATTTATAATAAGCGCACAAACCTGCATGCATGGGGTGGTAAGTCGACCACACCCTCATCCTTTAGGTCGTCGAGAAACTCGTCGTCGATTCCACTTCGCGCAGGATTGCTGTGGGTGACATGGTCATTTCCGCTGGGCGACTGACTGAAAGATTCGGACAGAGAGAGACTGGAAAGATCCACTGAAGACGCATTGTCCTGGGTATTGGAGGTGTATACGGATGAAGTGTCGTCTACAATACCAATTCCGCCATACGAAGAGGCAGAATCGTATTGAAAATTGTCGAAACTGTCCATGATGAGGGAGGAAAGAGCTGAAGCGCTCCATTTCTCGAACCGACTCACTGCGCTTAGTCAGCGACTACACAGCTTGTCCACCGACTCGGAGTGTCCACCGGGATCCACAACTTGAAGTTGCCAGAATCGGCCACAGGACCATCTATTCCACGGAGGATTCATGAAGAAGGGTGAGTCGCATGCTTCCTTGGGATATATTCTAGTTAGGTTGAAAGAGTATACTACATACAGTGCACTGTCTCTGGGTAGTACGATCAAACTTGAAGTACGACTCATGTAGGGCTGAGTGCCAGTGGTTCTTGCCAACTGTAGCCAGAGTTGCATGGAATAATACCAGATTTCATGTCCACCTTTCTGCCCAGTGGCTGTTCTTTATAAGATGATGCACTGACCTCTCTTTGGGCAGTGTCTTCGATTGCGCATGTCATTGGCGAGCTCCGTCTTCCTGGTATTGCTCCTCTGGGCCTTCATCCACACACTCAACTACTTCTACGCTCGTCGAAAGACTTCCCCGCTCTTACCTTCAGTCCTCACGCGATCGCACCGCTCTAATACCTCGATCACCCTCAAACAATTCCATCTAAAGATACAAACGACAGCATGGAATGTTCACCACGATACCTTGAGCAGCGTCTTCGCGCGACGACATTATGCGCCTCTCAGGACGTCCATGACGTACTTTTATGATCTCGGCGTCGGGATGGGGATTCTCGGTATGATGGCAAGCATAGGCATACTCTTGTGGTCTTTTGCCCTGATCCTACATGACCTACTTGGAACGAAATCACAGCAACCAACGATCACCCCTACGCCGGAGGTCTGGAAACGATATATCAACGAGACATTCGTCGTCGCGGGCCCTGATGAATTCCTGAAACCACTTATTCCCGGTCTGACAGTCCCACTATCAGACCTCCCCGTCATCCTCGGCACCGTCTTCATCTCTCAGCTGATCCATGAGCTAGGACACGCACTCCCAGCGGCTCTTGAAAGCCTCCCCATCCAGTCAGCCGGCGTATCACTCACACTGATTGTGCCTTCCGCCTTCGTCGCATTCCCCTCTGTGTCATTGCAGGCCCTCTCACCAAAAAGGCGGGCGAGGATCATATCTGGTGGACCGTGGCACAACTTCGTGTTCTACATGGTCCTTCTTGTCCTTGGTCACATTGCGTCGTATGGCGGCATACCCGCGATGTTGGGCTACCGAAACATCGCGGCTTACGGTAGAGGTGTAATCAGCATTGAAAAGGACTCGCCTTTGGGGGATTTTATCCCGTTGGGTTCCTTAATAACAAAGCTTGACGACGTGTCCCTTGCACGGCCAGAGGACATGTGGACATTATACCTCACCAGTTCCGGTCCTCCCCCAGACGAAGCTATGGGGTGGTGCGTTGATCGAGACTTGTACTTGGAAAGCACGCAATCTTGCTGCACGAGCGATCATTCCACGTCTAGCACACAACTCCTCTCGTGCTTCGCCGATCTCCAGTCCGATGCCAGACGATGTCTCGATCCAGTTACCGTGCTCACCAGACCTACAGAGATACACCGGTGCCGTGTTGCGTCCGACTGTCCCAGCGCGATCTCGGGTAGCTCATGCGTCCGCCCGGACCCATCCATGCACCTCATGCGATTGACCATTGCATCGCCCTCGGATACGGGAGAAATCCTGCTATGGAGTGGGCCCAAAAACGAAGTCTGGGAGCAGGTCGAGGTCGGGGTGTACCTCCCCTGGCTGACATTATTGCCGCTCTGGCTTCCCGGGTTCCTCCACTTGTTTTACACGTACCTCCAAGCGGCAACTTTGTCCCTCTTCGTATTCAATCTCCTCCCGCTCCCTTATCTCGACGGAGAGCAGCTATTCGGGGTCCTTTTGGATTACGCGTTTGATGCCACACCTCGATACGCGGAAGAGGAATACGACGTGGACGTGGAAGAGGCGTCAGGGGAGCGCAGCCGGAGACGAGGGAGACGAGCGGGTAGATGGAAGATGGGATTGTTGCGTGTTGTGAGATTGGGAACTATGTTGTTGTTCGGTAGTTGTGTCCTGCTAGGACTGGGGAGACTTGTTGTTCAATGATTTAGATCCACTAGATTGTTCTGGCACACCTGATACTACGATCATGATAAGTTGAGTATCTAGCGCCTTAGATACATTGCAAATCGACTATAAACACAGGGGTCTAAGCCATGGGTGCTATACGGTTAGTCTGGGGTAAGTAAGTATCAGAAAATCCAACGTCGTCTCTTATCGCCTATAAGGTACAATACAGGGCTCGCACTATGTATATCCAACCCATCATCCCGCAGCTTGCTCAAGCGTGCAATATCATCATCGTCTAGACATGAGGACCGATCAGTAAAATAAGGGCAAACTTGCAAACGGCAGATCTGAAGCTGGCGTATTTCGGGGGAGAATATACCCTGAGACCGACGAGACTCCAGCAGTGTGATTGCATCTTTCACGTCTATGGGGTCCAGGACCAACCTCAGATGTTGCAACATCGGTAGCAACTGGACTTCGCCAGAGGGGTCGTAATTGAGATTAGAAAGCCAACTCGGCCCAGGATCGCCGTCGCGGCGAATGGCAGATATGGCCAATTCCTCGACTCCTGACATTGACTCGAAGAGTTCGGGACTGATAGGAATAGTATAGTTTCGTTGCATATGCGCAGCGAGACTTATTGAGGAAGGAGAAGACCTGCGCAGAAAATCGCAGAGCGGGGCAATGTGCAACAAGTCCGAGTCTGAACTTGAACCCCAACGACTACGATATCGCCAGGGTTCTGGCACCAGAGTAAAGTCGACGAGATTCGGAATTTCTAAGAAGTTAAGAATCGCGACGTGTTTATCTTCTCCAGCTGTCAGCTCAAAGCGACGTAAAGCAAGCAGCTGTACTTTTTCTGTGAATCCCCCCGCAGCTATGTGGAATGCCGTCTCTGACTCTGCATCGATGATGCTGAGCTGGCAATCTACAAGGTCTGGCATTTGCCTGAGGATAGTTAGGGAGTCAATGATATTGAGACTGAGACAGATACCGGTCAACTGCGACCAAGGTATTGCGAATGGGGGATCTGTGACCAGGGGTACCCCGGCTGCTGAGCTCCATTGGATGACAGCATTGAAGGTCCGCATTCGCGGCGCATCTAGGAATGCCGTCATGTGTGTTAACGCCCCAAGTCTTGTAGAAGGAATGCTGATTGAGAGCTCTGCCAGGGAGTTGACACTCCTTGTGATTGAAGCCAAGTAGTCCAGGAGGGTGTCATTCACGCAAAGATCAAGCTCCTTCCATCGATTGGAATGTGCAGCGACTGCATCCACAAACATTCTAGCCCTGTCGTCGTCGTTTTCGCTGTAGAACTGTACGGACAAGGGCAAGTTCCCTGACAGCTCCAGCTGTCTTTGAAGCAAGGAGAGCGACGTCACACGCCGGTAAAAGCGTTTGACATCGAGATCCACGGAGATGATGGTCCAGACGAGCGGCAGCGTGAGGGCTATTGCTCTCCACTGGCGGCAAACCTGAGTGAGCAGCCACGGTGATCGTGATGTGGCGCCAGGTTCTCGTCTGTCGTTTCGAGAGTGTCCCGAATCAGACTCGACATCGGAAATGACAGCCAGGTCTCTGTCATCACGGCTCCCCAAAGCCTCGACTATCTCGTCTAGATAGCTTGCGGAATCCGATTCGCAGAGGTCGGTACTCAAATAGTCTGTATCCGAAGAATCATCCTCGGACCAAGAGCTCTCCGAGTCTACTTCCGAAAATGACGCGTCTTCGTCTTCCCTCTCCATGACGGTGCAAAGGACAAATATCTCTGCGAGGATCTCTGGTGGAAGGTGGCTGATAGGACCGGGCAGAAGACGACGTTGTTTTGAGACAAACTCCACCAATGCCCCGCGATCGGCCTCTAGATGAGCGATAGCAGCCCGTGCGCGCTCTGCGGCGGCATCGACGTCAGCAATGAGTGCTTCTGCGGCTGAGATGGAATCGGAAATGCCGTCAACATCATCTTCAGGTGCTGAGCTTATAAGTTCTTCAATCGAGGTATGTCGCTTTGAGAGTGCTTCATCACACGTATAACAGCTGCCGATGAGGTCCATATCCTAACAGAGCGACGTCAGCAACCAAAAGACTTCTCGATGAAGTAGTTCATACCATTGTACCTCCCAAATGAACCGAATTCGTGCCAAATGGTACCCTTTCTTGGAGTGCAGGCGACAATAAGAATTTGACTAAGGGAGTACACGATGAGCAAGCTCTCGAGAGACATGAGAGTAAAGGAGGTCGAATTACTGTGTGGTCTCTGGGTCCAATCTGAGGCTACAGACTTGAATGAGATTTCAGAGTCTCTTTCTTTAGCGGTCCAACGACGGTCACTCGGAGTCACCGTCGACAGAGCGGTTTTCTTTGTGGGCACAAGATTGCCCGAAAGCGCTACCCGTTTACGCAGTACTTATGAGAATCCTTCAAGGGGATCCGGACCAAATGCCTGTGCTGAAGCGCAAAACGTGGAGATGGTGGTATGAGATCAAGAGTGGCATCTGACCAAGGCCGTAGATTAGGCTCATTTATCTTTGTCCGCGAATGGAATTACAGCAAATGTCAAGGCTAATCCAGTAAAAGTAGTAATCTATGCGAGAAGAAACAAGAGTCAAGGAAGGCAAAGAGCGCTCGCAAAAAGAAGGTCGACAAAGGAAGGGCAGTAATCACTAACAGTCGACGCTAGTGAAGAGGAGAAATAACTCGGAGGGTGGGAAATGCATCTCCGAGAGTGGGTTTGGTGATAATAGGGAGGAGTCATGTACTAACAGTAGATTGGTAGGGGTGGGAGAAGTGGGTGTGATGATAAGAAAATCGTTCAGTCATTTATATAATAACGTGAGGTACTAGATCTAAGGAAGAAGGTAAGAAATTTTGGTGGGTAACAATTCGGGATGAGGGGTTGATTGAGTGGGTATATGACGGCGAGATTGGTGTAAACAGAACAGAGTCAATTGGTGTAATAAAAAGAGGAATAAAAGAGGTAAAACCCGGGGGAATGAACAGAATGTGCGCGGTAATGGCAGTGAAGAGGGTAGTGGGTACGTGTGCGTATCGTTGCACTGGCAAGTGCGTAGTCGTCATCTCAGTATCGCCTGGAGAAAGTCATCATCAAGAGTTGCATTCCTGGTCGTCCACCAACCCGGGGCCATCCCCGCTCGTCAGGCATGTCATGGGCTCACCCCGTTTTCGGATCCTAGGGGGCTTGGCGGCATACGCGGATTTGGCGAGGGCACCCGAGATGGCACCCGCGATGGAGGCCGTGTAGGATACGGGGAGCCATACGGAGCCTGGTGATACCGCGGTGTATCCAGCGTCTCTGCAAAGTGACTGGCGAACAAATTTTCACTACTCCCGATAGACTGCAAGGGAAGCATTGGCTCGTTATCGTGGGCCAGTCCCAATGCGGTGGCCATGCCACGCGGGCTGCCGAAGGGTGACGTTTTCTTTCTCGAAAACTGCCCGAGGATGGGTGCGTTTGCGCCGACAGGGGAGAGCGGGAATGTGTCCGAAGATTTGCCGTGTTGGACGACTATGGATATTGAGCCTTTGCTCTCCGGCTGGTTGTACATCCATGTCGCACATAGCACGGTTGAGGCGCCGATGACAAAGCTCGGGGTGATCTTGAAGTTGAACAGGATGACGGAAGCGAGGAAGGAAAGGACGATGGACAGACTTGTCGCAAAGCCTTTCAGGATGTTGTCCGAGTATTTGATGACAATGGCTGTGACTAGCCCTCCGAACACCTGTACGGACACTGTTGCCCATGCCCATCCACCAAAGTTCCGGAACACGTCCAGGAAGAAACCGCGCGAGTTGGGGGGAGATGACGAGAAGAGGATAGGCAGGAGAGCAGGGATGATGGAGAATAATGATAACTGCACGTTGCGCACCCAAAGATCTGCTTTTGAACCCTTCAACACCATCTCAAAGTACACGCCCGCCAACCCTGAAGTGAAGCACGCAGCAGTGACGGCGCCGAATCCCTTTAGAGGACTCATAATGTGGATATGCAGAGGTGCCGCATCGTGGGCGCTGCCGACTGGCGTGTCTTTGGTGTGAGCCGGCTGGTTGATAAATGCTGTCTGTATCTGAACGATACCAACACCGATAGCCAGAAAAAACAGCGCAAGCCACTTTGTCGACGTGATTCTTTTGCGCAACATCGCCACAGAGAACGCGGCGGTCGTAAGGATCTTCATCTGGTATGTCACTTGAAAGGTAGCGACGGGTAGATTGCTGATTGCGACGAATTGGAGGGAATTCTGGACGACGTAAAGGATGGCGGGGATGGACAGCTTCCAACAGTCGATACTGAAGATCTCTCCGCAGAGATACCAGAATGGGGGCGTCCACGGATAAGGTAGAGCGCATATCGCTTCCCAAAACGTTTTCCTATGCCACGCAACCTCTGAAACCTCTCTAACCCGTGCCAGCGCAATGAAGAAAGATATTGATCCCTTCAACATCTCGTTCAAAAGGACAGCGGCTGCCGGAGAATACGCCTGTGATGGAGGAGTTGATACGCGGGAGTAGTGCATCACAATTGACAAAGCGGCATTCTGGACCGCGAGCGTTACCAATCTAAAAGAAAAAGAGCGACGGGATGTAAACAGATTGCCCAAGCATAGACCGAGCATGATACTCACGAAAGGTACTTCAAAGGCATCCCACACACTGTTGGCGAACTCGTGCTATCTGCGTATACGGTGTCGGACTGAGGGAGAAGTACGGCTGGCGGTAAGTCCTTGGTGGGATAGCTCATTGCTGCAGAGGGCAGCAACGGCGTTAGACGCGGACTTGGATTACGACTCGAACTCGGCGAATCATACGAGGATGTCGAGCGAATAGTGGGTGCAGGACGGTGATACATCTCAGGAGACGGTAAGCTCAGCGACGACAAGTCGTTCGTTGAGTGCCTTGGTGAACAGCGACGGACCATAAAACGGGGAGAGCGCGATAGTATCGAGTAGAATCGCAGGCCGAAAGTTGAAACTGCAAAGATAGAAAATTGAAATTAATCGTTCGGCCGTCAGAAACCATACACCATAGGCGGTGTCGGACAGCGTACCAGCGTGCAAACTAGCGTTGGGGGCTCAGCTAATGAGCTTTTGGATACCTTTCGAGTCGGAAGGCCACGGCGAGGGATGAGAGGGGAGGATGGGGGTTCAGTTGAAGAATCCGACCTCAAGCGAGGTTATGTCACAAGAATTCTGCACACGAAATTTCACGGACTTCCCACACTGCCTTATCTGGAACCTCTCGCCTCTACC
>CEMG01180027.1:0-10199 GCA_001179705.1 Baeospora myosura
GCATGAGACTACGATCATAGGCATGCGTGTCTTAGCTCGAGTATGTCGGGATGACAATCGGAGGACATGTTGAAGATTTGAAGATACAGACGAGTCATGTTCCACGTTTTACACGTTATGCCAATTGCAATCGTGAGTGCAAGTTGTTCTCTAAACTTCTTTGGACACTTCTCACACAGCCCTCTCACACAGCCCATGGTCTAGCTTTCGTATTTTCGCGTTCGTAGCATCGCCCGAACCACACGTGGTAACCTGTGCAGTTCATCCGTTGGCGGCTTTCCAATTCTTCCGTTCGCCTATAGCTAATACGTCCGTTCGGCCAATGAGTCGTGGCTCTGGATCCACCAGCTCAGCCGGCACAGCCAGGTTAGTCTCCACCATCTCATCTACCACGCCCTCCTCCATACCCAGCTCATCGTCGGCCAGACTACGCATATTTCGTCATTTCGACCAACGCCCGTCCACGATCAAACTTTCGAGGGATTCGATTTACCAAACGGCGAAGATCCGGAGAGTTCAAGATCCAAACTCTGGGACCAGGGACGCCCCAGCCTTCTTCGCCCAATCCTCGGGACGCACCTTCCATGCGGAGCATCCGATACGAAAAGACAATAGACAAAAGACGCACGATTACACGATGCTAGATCACTGATTCATTTGAAGATGCACGATGCAAGATCTGGAGTTGAATTTTTCAGACAGCGGTGGAAAGTGTGGGAAGATTGCCTAGTTGGATCATAAAGGGAAAACGTACGTACGACTACGCCCTGCTCTCACTCGAGACCCTTCTCAATGCCCTATACCCTGTAGCTGTATTCCTTTCATTCGATACCTCGATACCTCATACCTGTATACCCTCAAATGCCCCCACCAGCGTCGACTTCGCGCGAAGACTGGATGGAGGAAGCAGACGACGACTTGCCGCCGGATCTGGTTGATTATCCAGAATCTGATGCGTATCCTGCTATGGGTATGACCAGTGCGACGATGGGGATGGGGACGCATGATAACCGTGATTGGGAGAATAACGATTGGGCACAGAGGCAGAATCAGAACGACTGGAGGATGCATGCGCCGTCGATGACTTACACGTTCGCGACGGATATGACGCCTATCCAGAGTTCCATCCAGAGTTCGCCTACGAATTCGTTTCACCTCAGCCCTCCTACGCCTCATCTCAGTCCTGACTCGACCAATTCCCCCACCTCGTTCGCGTCGACACCGCCATCGCCACAAGATCCGTCCTCTAGATCGTCGGGGTCGCCCATGTCGCCATCCACGTCCACCTCCACGTCTTTCGCCACATCCACCTTTGGTATCGGGGCGACGAGCACCATGAACGTGGGTGCCACGGGGATGGGCGCGACAGACGACTCGCGCTCGCGGATGGTCATGGATTCACAGCCTCACGCGTCACCAGAATCGTTCCATTCCTTCGAATCAACATCCATACCCAGTCCTTCTTCAGGCATCCTACCCCCGCCCTCCATCCGGACGTCCCACACCCGCGCGCGCGATGCGTCGTACATCCCACGCCCGCCTAACGCGTTTATCCTGTTCCGTTCGTCGTTCATCCGCTCCCAGAAGATCTCGGGCAAGGTCGAGGGGAATCATAGCACGCTGTCGAAGATCATTGGTGGGTCTTGTTTCGTCTTCGTTTTCTCTTCCCATATCTTCCTCTTGCACGCTTCATCACCTTTTCCTCGTCTTTCGCGCTCTTCTACTTTTGTGCGAACCTGATACTGATACTTTTTGTCTTCGTGTCTTTTTAGGCATGTACTGGCGCGCCCTCCCACCCTCCGACCGCGCCGAATGGGAAGCCAAGGCTGTCGTCGCGCAGGCCGAGCACCGCAAGCGATACCCCGATTGGCGGTTCAGGCCCGGGGCGAACGCGTTGCTGAAGGAGAAGGGAAGGGTGAAAGATCGGGATAGGGATAAGAAGGGGAAGGCGAAGGTGAAAGAGGTGAAGGCGAAGGGCGCGAGTCGAGCGAAGCTCAAAGTCAAGGATGGTGGTGGTGGGGGCAGTAGCGGCCAAGATGTTACCGCTGATGTCGACGAAGGACGAGCTGGGGATGCGGAGAGAGGTGAAGATGCAGGCGTTGGAACGGTCGGGATGCGGACGCGGGCTGGGATGACCACCCGTGCGATTTCGAAGGGGAAGGGGAAGGAGCAGCTCGTCTCCCTTCCTCTTGCTGCCGCTAGTAGGAAGGCGTCGGGAAAGAGTCGGGTTATCGAACCAGACACATCCTCTACGCACCCCCCAACATCCTCCTCGTCCGTGACCACATCCACGTCTGCGCCTTCGTCCACGTCCGCGCCGACGTCTATTTCTTCAGCGTCCACGGCGAAAGACAAAGGAAAACAAAGAGCTGTCGCCACCTCCGCCGCTCCAGCGATGCGGACAGACCTTTCCTCGAATACATTTCCGTCTACACCGCCAAACGTCTCCTCCTTTCCTTCATCTTCTTCCTCTAGCAAAGACTCTAAAGCTCGCCTCCTCAAGATTACGTCCCTCCTCGTCGAGGGGAAGGGCGGGCGCGAGCTCGAGCGCGCCGTTGAAGCGTGGGAGGTCAATGAGCGGGACGATAAGCTTGAGAGCGAGAAGGAGGGTAAGGGGCGGAAGGGCCTACGGAGCCGCTCCAAGGCATTGCATGACGTCGAGGAAGAGAACGCCGAGGGGGAGATGGAGGTCGACGAGGAGGTGCTCCAGCTCCACCTCCAACTGGATACAGACGCCGACGACGCCGAGCAGGTTCGGGAGTTGGAGGAAGACGAAGATGACGATGAGAATGAAGACCTCCAACGAGCCATCCACCTCTCGCGCCTAGACTCCCTCGYTGCCATTAGGACGTCTTCAAGCTCGGCCTCGGGCGAGGCTTCCACTTCTTCATTGCCCCCACTTCCCGCTTCTTCGCCGTCGGACGTCGACCTCGATGCAGATGCGGATTTGGAATACGTGGATGCGGAATACGCGTTCGATTTCGACGCTGTCGAGAACGCAGATAACGTGGATGGAGAGGCCGATGCGGAGGGGGATACAGACGAGGAGGATAACGATGGGATTATCCAAGTCTCTCGTGTTCTTCGGGGGCGGGCTCATGTCGCGGGGCTTCCTCGGCGTTCCTCGTCGTCTGCCCATCCGGTTATTGGGAATGAGGCAGAGGACGAGAGGGAAGGTAGAAGATCAGAGTCGATCACTCCCACTCGCACCGGAGCCCCTTCGTCGAGCACCACTCACGTTCAGGGTGTAGAGAACGTACCCCTCACGCACATGTTTAAGCGCTCGCTATCTGCACCTGCGCACTCGAGGACGGCATATTCTTATCCTCCCATCTCACCTGACGATGGCGCGCCCGAAACTGACGACCATGCCACAAGAGGTCATCAAGGGTTCGCTCCTCTGAAGCCCATGCACGAAGATCTCTCCGAATCCGACCCGCAAGAGATCCAACCTTACTTCCAGTTCCCTTTACGCCCTTTTCCTTCACGTTCAACAACATCTTCCTCTCAATCCCCATACCCTCCACCCGCACTTGCTCTGCCGTCGTATACGTACCCGTATACACCCTCCTTTCTCCCGCGTCACGCACAGCATGTGCAGGCTCAGGTGCATGACCCGCGTGTACGACAGCATACGTATCCACCTCACCAGGCGAGACATCTGCATACGCATACGCGCACACAGTCTCATTCTCATGGGCATCATCACCAGCATGGCGTACGCTTCCTTGGCGTCCCCGCGAGGAGGGATACGGTTTCGTTTCCTGTATCTGAACCTCATCCTCCATCTCCACATCCGGCTCAGCCGACGCCGACCTCGCCAAGCGCGCGACGGCCTCTACCGACTGTCGCCACTCGTAGTCAGCGGAACGAACTCCATCGCGGCGGTAGTCGACCTCGAACGTTGTCGTCTCCAGCCCAGCATCCAACTGAACAACAGGCGACCACGGGTATACGTACGCTGACGTGGCAGGAGGCAGAGGATCAGCGAAGGTTGGAGGATGCGCAGCGGGAGATGGAGTTAGACTCGCAGGAGGTCGACAGTGGGTACTGGTGGTCTGACACGTCGCCATCCTTGTCGCCTTCTCTGGATGCGGGAGTTGCGGAAGAGAGCATCCCGGGGACGCCAGACAGCGGCGTGGAGGATATGGATACCCGAGAGGATGGCGACTTTGAGGATACAGATGAGGGACGCAGAAGCCTAAGGCCAGGAAGGCGTCTCGTCGGCGTTCAAGTCGAGACGTTGGCGCCGAATCCGTTCATTCTTCACCACCACCATAGCCCGATGTATGAGATGCCTGTTGTTGGTACTGAGGGGATGGGTTATGCGGAGCATACCCATAATAATCACCCGAGCTCGCAGGTATGCTTGGTTACTACTTTTACTACGACCAGATGCTGACCATTCTCCTTCAGTCTTCGCAGACATACCATCCCTCACCCGCGCCCATTCCGTCAGATACCAGCGAAGTCAATAACTGGACGACCAGCCCTGGGCGTCAAGGCCTATTTACCGTTATTCATGATCCCTACATGGCCTCTCCCCACCGCTCCGAGATACACCAGCCTCAGCACCAAAGCCAGAACCAACAAACTCATTCCCAGTCCAACCTCTCTCTCAACACAAATGTCGGTTTCATAGACGACATCAACAAAAACACTACGGTCGTCTCTCCGACCTCAGCAACATCTACGAGGTCGCCTCCGCTTACACCAATCTCACCTACATCACCTCAGAATGTCCCCGCGTCGTCATTCTCCTCCCTGAGTGGGTGGGCGGGGGATCTCGGGGGTGCGGCGTTTGGGAGCTCGTTCTCACATTCGGCTTCTGCTGCTTCTAGCGCGATGACGATGGCAACGACGGGTACGGGGAGCTCTGATGTTGACAACAGGGGTATATCATCGATTTCTGACGAGGAGGCGGGCGTGTTGGAAATGGAGCAGGCTAGGGGGGCGGAGATACGCGGTGAAAGTGACAGCGCGAGCGGAGATATGTGGTACCGGCCGCCGGGGTGGGATAGTGGGCTGCAGCCTGCCTGTCTCAGAGGTGGACTAGGCGTGGAGGAGGACGTGCCGGAGGCGCAATGGGGGGTGGGGGAGCAATCGCAGTATCGTGGTGGGGGCGGGTTTATGGGTGGAATGGGAAGAGGGGGAGACGAATTTGCCAGAGGGTGAAGCTTGAATCACTGTCTTCGATCTTCATCTTCCTTCTTCGCTTCGAGTCAGGCGAGTTAGAACTTATCAGCGTCCCATCTATCCGCCCGATGGCATGCAGTGCGTAAAACGCAGATGGTTATGTTTTGTTTTCTGTTCTCTGTTTATCCTTCCTTTCGTTCTGTATATGCTTTCTTCGTGCGCCTCCTTGCTCTATCGCTCTGCACTGATATTCTGCGCGATTCCCTGTAACCTTCGTGTTCTCTTTCATGCAACCTGCTTAGACTCTATATTATGGTAATTGTGTATTTATTGTAGCTTCGTGTTTCTGCGTCTCCATCATTTCACCGGTTGTATCTCACCTTCACATGTATGCTTTACACCACTTCTTGTACCGTTCTTTTGTAACCACGACTCCGAATCTTGTACATACGTCTTCATCTTTCTATGAATATCACGACTTACGACTTACGATTTGCTCGACACAGCTTACAGCTATATGACAAGAACATTGCGCCCACAAGCCAATCGGCTAGCTCTCCGGTGCTCCGACGACAGATGCTCATAGGCCTCCGCATCTTTAAGGTTGTAGGGTTCACTGGGTTCTAAGACCGTCTTATCAGATCCAGCAGACTAAGCTCGAAAAGGTTACCATACGTCGAGATGGTGAGATGCGCCTCTATAAAACTAGCGAGCAAGATCTGTAGATATCATGATTCAGCAAACGGAAGATCTACTTACATACTACGGCAGAGATAGTTGGGAATGTCGCTACCACTCGGTGTATTGTATCCAGATCTGGATGCTATTCAATGTAGTTCACGCATGTGAAAACAGTGACGGGAATGAGCTGGGGACGTCTACGTAGTGGCGGTTGTCGGTGTATTGCAGTTGATGTGAAACAATTACGAAGCTTCAGGGATGGATTGGATGGATGTGAAACGGCTTGAAGTTCGAACGATTTCAAGGGCTGACGTTCCGTGTGACCTGCAAGTCAAAGTCTAGATGATATCGAGGATCGATGACCCTCAGGGCCTAAGCAGATTTACGACACATCCAGGGCTCGACGGTGGTGAGCTTGACATTCTTCAGGTATGTTTTCGGGCCTGAGTAGTGCTGATTGAACTTGTACGAGCGCGAGGTAATCATGGTACCCGGGTGCTGCTCTTTCACTCGAGGCCCACAATCCTCTGCAATTTCAGGCGACGACGGGAAAGAAAAAAAAAAGTCTCAAGGTTGGTTTTAACTTTTCGCTCTACTACAGTATGGTAAGGAATATATATATGTGACGTACGCCAGCATGAGGCGGCATGTCTTCACGATATTCGTTGCGGCGCCGACCCCACGAAGTCACAGAATCTCCACATAGGCTCCTGATTTATAGCGACAATCAGTGGAGCTCAGATCACCAATTTTGGGCAATGCGCAGGTACAAGGATCCCGAAGTACCAGTCCAAGATAATTATAGACATTGTTGACGGGGAATCGGGAGCACTGTCTGGTATTCATTGAGTGTACACCGACCCCGTTGATAGTATATCGTATATTGCCGGATTCCACTACGGGGATAACACCAGGAGGGCTGTCGATCGGGATTTGTTGTGGACGAAGGTTCTCGAAGATAGACGATGAAAAGAATAGGACGATCGGATTGATGCCAGCAGAAGTCTTTGCTGGAAGACTGATGGAATGGTTGGTAGAGTTATGACAATTGGGTGTGCGCGGGGAAATGAACAACACGAAAACTTACCCCTAGACCTCACAAGTCACACCAGTACGAGCAGATAGCCCTTCCCTAGCTCAGATAATCGTTACGAGAGGGGCAACAGAAGAGAAATTTACAAACGCACATTACCTACTCCCGTACTAGTTTGATAAACATCACACTCATTACTATCGTACAAGGTTCTAGAAGACAGAGTATGATAATCATAAGATGGGGGTAGCGGTTGGGATCACGATGCACATACCACATACTCGAATCATACGCATACACCGTCGGCTCCGACTTTTCAAGAAGCTTGGAACAATAGATTGAGGATTGTATGGACGGTTTCGTGAATCTTCGCATTAACAGCGCAGAAGGCCCCACGGTACTGGAAGGCTGATGTAATAAGTTCCATCGAAATTGCCTGTGCATGGTGATCAGGGAGCTCAGAGCAGTACGACGCGGTGAAAGGGGTAGAATTGCCGCCTCGAGGACAATCAAAGCGACTCCTGGACCCTGGTCGAAATTAGGATCGTTATGAATTACGAGAGGAGCTATGGGAGAAGAAGATCCATTTCGTAGACGCACATTTCGTACGTCCGCTTCCCAGATACTCAGGATTGGCCCTGGCCACTCACACTGATATATGATTGATCACCCTTGAACGAAGCAAATCCAGAACGGCGGTGAATGACTCGCGAGCGACTGTGAGTACATGATACGCATACCGCATATCACGAACATACTTCATATCACTCAAAGAACCACGCAGCCCTGATGGTCCAATTCAACCAGTAAATGCGTAGCTTGGTGTAGATCAGAAGTCGAAAAATGCACCTGCTGTTGCCCCGATGTTGGTCTCTTGCAAGTAAATCGTTAGCAAATTCTCAAACGAGTGTTCCTGGCTCACCATAACACTTTGATACGCACTGAATACATAAACATATGAGTCAACGCATGCCTAAAGAACTATATGACTGCCCAGAAGACGTTCATAAAGTGCGGATTTCCCATCAATCAACCTCAGTTGGGAGGTATGAAGGTTGGTGTTGTTAGATGGGAAGTAAGAAGTTGAGGGACGTCCAAAATGTCGCCGTGACGACGGATGGAACTGGCGTCTCCTGCAAATACATCTTCAGCAGTTACGAAATTCTTCAGCGAGTGCCCAAGGGTCGGACAACACGACCGCATCCTAGTCTCAGACGTCATTAAAGATTACAGAAGCACGGTCAAGACTCCATTGCGATACCTGTTCGCATATGCATGGTGATGAATGGTAAAATACGCACTCTCGTACTGGTGGTCGGCAACGAAGCATCATGCGGCGGACCTAACGCAACATCACCCTACCAGTCCCAGAGAAACACAAGCCTATTAACGCAGTAGCGCACATGAGAGACGCAACCAAGAAGGAGATTATAGGAGGATACGTACTTTCTTCTTGATACCGGTCACCGTGGTATAGTATGGTTTGGATTCTGCGGGTGCACGTTTCGGGTAGAATAACGTCCGAGAGAAGTGATTCTTTCAGCACCTTTGAGTCTCCTTGGACAGGGTTGACTGACTACTAAGGCCTAAGAGAGAGGAAGAGGTCACAGATCAGAGCGAGTGTAATCGAGAAGATCATCGTGAACATCGCGGGAGACCGAGGCCAGCCACTGGACGACACTTAGAACAGGATCTAGTTGGACGTAGGCATCGCAAGTGCTGAGTTCGCTGCAAATTAATAATGTTGGTGGGCTGCTGGCCGCTGCGCGGAGAGTCTGAGAAGGGTGGAAGGTGGAAAAAGGCGACACGGAGAAGTGCGGAGAAGAGTGTGGGCGTGGGATAATTCGGCCGGCGACGGCGTCTTTCAGGCACAGACACTTCCTCAACCGACACCCCCACAGTTATGTCATTCGAATTGCTCGTTCACGTTCAGGCCAAGTTCAAGTCGATTCAGCTGTCCTCTACTCGCCAAATGACATCTACAGGGCCTTATTCAGGGGTAATTGACGCTGTTCCAGTCAAATATCAGGCAAATTTCGGTACATAGGCGAGTTCGGTTTTGGTTCGGTTTAACTTTTACAACGAATTCTCCTTTCACTATGCCTCTTGTTGCATTCTCATTTTGGAAGCTCATTTGTCTCCATTCCTCCCTACGAAGCGGCCACGATCAAGACTATCTCGACTTCGGGCGACAGTTTTCGTGTCATTCTTTCTGGCGCTCTCAGGCTGCCAATCTGATACGCTGCGATTCCTGGCACGGTTATGTGCTTTCTACTTGAGTTATGGGGCATGGACTACAGGGAGTGATTCTAGTAAAGTGTGATTCGTGAATGTAGATGCGCGGATTCCTGCTATGATAATGCCTATGAGCTCTCGATTCTCCCAGCTCGAGTCTACCGCTAGTTTCGTGCTCTGTTCTAACTCAGTTATTATCACAGCCTGCCCATCCTCGAGTCGTTTCAGCTCCCACATCGAACTTCCTCGCATCTCAACCCACAGCACTATGGTCCGCTCAGTCCGCGAAACTGCCTGTGTGAGCCCAGGCAGTCGTTCCTTCAAATCGAGCAGACTGGTTAGTCTTCAAAGCTTCGCCGGCAGGCTCTCTCTTATCCATTATGACTGAGATCCACGCTCCTTACCAGCACTCGAAAGTGTGCTCAAGAGCCCAAGGCATCTCAAATTTCAACAACGATCCAATTCGCAACGTTACCTACGTTCTGGGAGGGTCAGGCGGTTGTAGCAAACCTTACCAGCCTCAGGCGCAATCGATATCGAGACAGCTATGATGCTTCGTTTGGGGGTTGGATAAAGTTCAATAGATCTTTCAATGCCTTGTATGTCTGGCGTCATCTTCTCCTCTTCTTCGGCACTAATGCCTCGTTTCATCCTCCACTATCCAGCGCCAAATAGTCAAGCATCCGCATCGCCCTCGCAGCCCACCTTCTCCACCAGCATCGCTAGGGTACGTTGTGCGGTCATCCTTAGTTTTTCTTAACCCTTGCTTGGCATCAACCATAGGCTCACGCGATGGGTCCATTTCTAGCATAGAGTGTGAGAGAAGCAATCGAGGTAGGGAGTCTGCCGGTGTTCGATAATTGTCCACGCTTGAAGAAGTGCGGCATCCGACAGGACAACTTTGTTCTTGCACATATGGGACCATATAACGCGCCTTGGACATATACGACAAGCTACGACGCATTATGCTCTGATTTCAGAAGGCAGCTTGCCTAAATGGCCAATATCAATCTCTTCCTATGGATGGAGTGAGCTTTGATATAGCGTCTGAGACGCCTCTGTGGGAGAACTTGCAGTCGGGGAAGATAATCGCGATGAATTTCGAATGGAGTAC
>CEMG01180044.1:2109-15483 GCA_001179705.1 Baeospora myosura
TGCGGGCGGTCTCCGGTTCGAGTCCGGATTTGTCCACTCTTTTTGCCGTTTATTCAACCTCTCAACTTGTCCCCAACTTCCCTAAAGTCCTGGCTTAGCTCCCCAAACTCATTCCGACAGGTTACCATTTTACCACGTTGTTTTAGCACCTCAATGCCTCGTCATTGAGCGATTCAAGTTCAACGCAATGTACCATGTTTCTCTCATCACTCGCTGTCTCATAGGGGTTCCATTCATAGGAAGGGGGCCCTCGGAACTGGCAAAGAGCTCCTCGAATAGGATCCTTGCAATTACAGCAACGTTGGATCCGCGGAACTTGGATCCGGAGACTGATTGTCAGTCTCTTTCGACTCAATTCAACCGCGTATGTTCCTTACGTTTCCTCAGAGTACTTCTTATTAAAGGGAAGACTCGCAATCGACTAGGGAAAGGTATACGTAGTCCAGTGACTCCAGTCTAAGACTTAAGTTACTTGAAAATGTCAGGTTAGCACCTTTCCGTGAGCCAGCTTACTCTAGCACATGCTGACCGTGCGCAATTACCAGTCTCTGCACCATGAGCTCCTGGAGGAGCCTGCCAGGAGTTGGCCACCTCCCACTCTGTTGTATCGCTAAAAAGACTCAAGAATTGATACCATTAAACTCGATTTTGTCCTGCAGCCCGGAAATAGATATTTCACTTCTCCTCAAGTCCCTAAATAAATTTAAATGGTATTTACACCTCCTCCACGCCCTCTTCCCAGCCTTTCGACCGTTCCACAGCACGCTGCCATCCTTCCCACTTGGCCTGTCTTTCCGACTCCTCCAACGCCGGTACGAATTCGCGACTTCCCTGCGTGTTCACCTCTTTGAGCGTTTCAGGCTTGGTGATGTCCCACCCAAAGAGTTTGATGGCAGACCCAGCGAGGAGAGCGGAGCCTAATGCTGTTGATCTAGACAGACACAAGTCAGCAACGTACACACCAGAGAGAGAGATGGTTAATGAAGGATGGTGTACTTACTCTCTCATCTCGGGCCGAATGACTCCGAACCCCCCAAGATCAGCCAATATCGTCATCGCCAGATCCCCGTTCGTCATCCCTCCGTCCACTTTGAGGTGCTGAAGGTCTGTTCCCGAGTCAAGTTTCATACTCTCGATGATGGCACGGGTTTGAAAGGCGTTGGCTTCGAGGGTGGCGCGTGCTATGTGTGAGGGGTTTGTGTATTGTGATATGCCTGAAAGGTCAACAGGAAACAGAGGAAAGGTATCGGCGGCAGAACCTACGAACATGCAAGTAAAGAGGTGGATGCGTACCGATCATGAGCCCAGCCGCTCCTGGGTCCCAGTAGGGCGCGAGAAGACCGGAGAAAGCGGTCACAAAATACAGTCCCCCTGTAGTGGGCTCTTTGGCGGCAAGGTCGTTCACCTGAGCAGCGGAATCGATCAAGGACATGGAGTCACGAAGCCACTTGATAGCGCTACCGGCGACAGATACTGAACACAGGGGGTGTCAGATATATCCAGAAAGCCTCAGAAGTTCTGACTGGTACGTACTACTTCCCTCCAGAGCATAGACGGGTTTGGCATCTGGACCTGCCTGGTATGCGATCTGTTGACTTTTTTTAGAAATTTTCATCCCGACAATAATTTTGAACGACTTACCGTAGTCAATAAGCCATGATTGCTTTTAACGGCAGCGTCTCCCGTGCAGAACAAGAGGAAGGCTCCGGTACCGTACGTGCACTTGGCCTCCCCTTGTGTCAGACATTTGTTCCCAATCAAAGCGCCTTGTTGATCACCAACAAGTCCACCGATAGGAACACCTGCGAGAGCACCATGGGATATATGTCCATAAACTTCCGACGTCGACACGAGTTTTGGGAGGATGGAGTCTCGGAAGCCGAAGAAATCAAGAAGAGATTGTTCCCATTTGAGCGTTCGCGTGTTTAGTAGAAGAGTGCGTGACGCGTTGGAGACTTCACAGATGTGGACACCTTTCTCGCGCCCGCCAAGCAGATTCTATGACATAGATGGGTGAGTCCGATGTTCCACATATACCGTGCAATGCAGCACTAACGTAGACGATCCAGGATTCAACTGTTCCAAACAGCAAGTCATCGGATTCATGGGCAGCTGATACTTCTGGATGATGGTCAATCATCCAACGCAACTTGATTGCTGAGAAATATGTCGAGATGGGAAGTCCAGTTCTATCATCGGGCGCAAGATGAGTACCAGGGAAGATCAGTGGTGTAAGATAGAAGCGCACATTTCACGGAGAACCTCCACGGCATCCGCTCCTTTCTTCCAGACACCTGGCTCCGCTTCGATCCCTGTCGATTCGAGCTTATGCTGGTATTTCACGACGACATTCTTGGTTCGCGAGTCATCCCAAACGATCGCGTCACATAGTGGTTTGCCCGTCGACCGACTCCACGCAACAGTTGTTTCCCGTTGGTTCGTTATCCCTTGCGCATTGCGCAACTCCATGAGCAATCATGTGATAGGGGTGCGTTGAGGCTCTGATTGGAACTGACCTATGACCTTGACGCTTTCTTTAGCCCATCCAGCAACTTCCAATTGTTTGACAGCTTCTTCGATGCACTCCTCTGAATACTGTTGAATTTCAGAGGCATTGTGATCATGCCAACTGGAGATATAGCAGACGCCGTAAGATGAGAACACAGATCGTGGGTTCAAGAGCGAGAACACGTACCCAGGGTGGGGATAGTATTGGGGAAACTCGAGCTGGTGCTGAGCGACAATGTCCGCGTATTGGTCGAAGATAATGAAGCGGACGGAGCTACAAGAAATCAATGACGAGTCATTGAGTGCCCTCTGGCAAAGTGTAGAGAAACATACGTTGTGCCGCAATCGAGGGAGCCCACAAATTCACCTTGCTTCAGGCTGGACATGATGGGAGTAAAGGGAAGAGATGAGATGGCAGAAAGTGGAAAAGTTGTACGTCCCACTTACAGTCTTGAGGGAAAGCTGCCCACCCGGGCCGCGGCTGCCGCCCCGCCCCCGCCCCCACCCCCACCTAATCTGCTGTATCCCGTGAAGAGGCGAATTTGTCTTCTCGCAAGTCCCAGTCCCCGGAGAGTGCTACGTCGAAAGCTTTGCCCATGAAATTGTTGTGTAGAGACTCTGTTGGTACCCGAACCACAGAATTGCCGGCCAGCGGAGGGATACAAAGGTCGGCCAAGTCCTCTGGCTATCAAAAATCCAGCAAGGCTCATGAGGGTCGCAGTCGCGCTTCGAGTTTACCTCGTTAATCTTCCATTGGTGTGCGCGTCGCTTGAGGTCGTTCAGGACGCGAAAAGACTGTGGGAAGAGTTGTAGTCGACACTGAGTTCTCACGGGCGCTATGTGTAATAAGCGTTATCTGGCGGTGTTTTCCTTTTTGAGGCGGCACCTGCGCGTCTTCTACGTGAGATACGTATTGTACTATGTACAAATATTCCGATGTCTGACTTCTATGATATATGAAACAACTCCTTCTCTTCCGCGGTCCATTCGAACGTGGGGAATGGATGCGCCTCGGTGTTGAACACCCACTTGTCTAATGGGACTGGGTCTTCGTCGATGAACAGCAAATACAAGTACTTGAGCCTGCATATGAAAAATGAAAGGTCAGTATGTCCTTGCGCAGTGACAGGAAGTACGAACGTTTCTGCAAGGAAATAACTGCAGGTAGATCAGTATAAGTATATCGAAAATCAGAACGCCAAACGCAAGTACCTTGGCATGTCATCGACCTGCGTTGTGGGCACCTTCTCTACAGACTTGAGGCTCGCATACCCAACAGGTGTCTTCGTATACTTCTCGATCGCCTCAAACATCCTCCACCCCCGATCTCTCCATTTCAGATCCCCGGTTACCCGCCACATGATGTAGAGCGACTCAACCGTCTACAACACACTGCACATCAGCACACTGCCAGAACAACCGAAAGAAGAAACACGTACCTCAGGCCTCAACAAGTACCCGCTCTTCAAAACCCCATAATCCCTTCCTCGGCCAGTTCCCCTCAGCCTCTCCGCCTCGGTATACACCACCTGGCTCTTATCACCCACACCCGGCGGGATTCCGCGCGCGCCCGATGTTTTCCATTTCTCCAACGCATCCACCCACAGATAGCCCGCGCCCTTCGTAGTCTTCATGCGCACTTCCTCCGGGCCTAGCCCCGTCGGCTGATCTGCGTAAGTCAGCCAGCACGTCTGCGCGAGCCCTTCCGCCGCCCACAAGTGCACATCTTTCAGGTTGTACTTGCTGAGCGTGCTGTACCCCCGTGCAGCGGCGCCGCGGAAGTGTCCCTTCGAGGCAAGGTCGAGGAGATCGACATCGAGGGCGGGAAGATCTTCCAACGGGAGGGTGTGCGCACCGAGAGCGAGAAGTCCGGGGAGGAAGCATGAGAGGTGCTCAAAGGTGTGGGATGGGACGCCGCCGATGGTGTCGGTGACGTAGAGGAGATGACGGGAGGGTGAGAGGTAGAGGAGGTTTGTTATAATGTGCGTTGTTGCTTTGATGTCTGTAACGATAACGAGTTAGGAAGAAAGGAGGTGAAAAGGGAGAGACGTACACAAATCCAGACTCGCTTTGTCAGTCTTAGCGGTTAAAAGGTGTTGCTTGAGGAGGTATTCATGTGCACTGTCGGCTTGTGCACCAACAGAGAGGTGGGCTAGAAACGACGTTCAATTCGACTTCACGACAAATAAGACACGAAGCATACAATTGGATGGTTGTGCTGTAGTCAGGTTCCACTTGATGGGGAACATGCCCCCGGTGGTGCTTAGATCGGCTGCAGAAAGAGCTTGTATCACAGTGTTGACCTGCAACGAAGTGTTTCAGGAGATGATTCTTTTGAGCATAAGTAAGACGCATTACACGATCCCAATACTCTTTTTTGCCAGTCAGCTTGGCAAGATAACTGTACTCCATTTGCAGGGTAGCCATTTCCGCTAGGATCCCAATTTCCGGGCCGACGACTTGTTGACTAGAAGGGCGATTGTCGTTAGACATGCAGCCTGGTTGGTCTGCCTGAAAAGCGGGACTCACTTGGATGGATTCACGCCATACAGGGGGAATCCGGTCTTAGTCGCGAAGATGGGATCCAATTTACCCGCCAGTTCTTCTGCGCGAGACAAAAGCATGCGGTTTTGGGTGAGGGCGTACGCTGAGAGGAGGCCTCCGAGGTACCGGATGACTGTCTCGAAATATGGTGCGAATTTGTTCTGGATGCGAGTCTCAGATGGATGTGACACGTAACGTCAACGGGCAGAGGAAGAACTGACATCTTCGAGAGCAAACTCGGCTTTCTCGACGAGGGGAAGTGCACGCTCGTACTCTCCTTCAAGTCCCATGAGGAGCATAGTATCAAGAGAGTCAAACACGCTGACCCCCCAGCCATTGAAACTGTGTTGAAGATTCACTTGTCAAAACCAGTATCCACCCTCACGAGCCTATGGTTGCGACTCACTTGTTTATGGGCTGTCTCGAAAGCGGTTTGAGCTCGTCATGAGGTGCAGCGTAGCGCTCATATCCATGATAAGCATGCAAAAACGCGCGTTTCACTTTGCCCGCTCTGTCCTGCCATACCTGTGGTGGAACATTCGGGGTCGTGATATGAGTCTCTGGCGGGAATTCAAACGAGCCTGATAACGATTCTTTGGAAAGTCCCAGGTGGTATAACACGTAGACTGCTGAGAGAACAAGTCCTCCGAAAAGAGCATTCCGAAGGTGCGGCCTGTGTCGGATGGATCGCAGGGCCTTTGAGACGGGATGGTTATAGTACATGTCGGACACCTTTTGGTAAGAATATGTCTGCATTAATTAGAACAGGAAATGGTGCAAGAAGTTGGACATGAAGGGGAGCGGGAGATAGTGTAGCAGGTGTCGGCACGGCCATTGGAGCGCAGTTACGGGAGGAAGCAAAAATAGACCGCAGCAGCCACGTGATGTCGCGATCGCATTTTACTGTCGACTTTTACCCTTCCGGCGGCGCCTCATGACGACTCGTCGGATCGACATCGAGCTCGCTTGAAGTTAACGTTGCCTGACTCCTCTTGTTCCATGTCTCGTCGCTATGGATGATATCGACTGCCTTATTCTGCCCGACCCTCTCCAATTCATGGTGGATCTACGTTGGTACGAAGACAAAAGTCTCACCCGAAGAGCGGTTCAAGTTTATCGGGCCATCGGAGATCAACTGGTCAAACACCTAGCGGCTCAACATGTACTGAATGTCGTCTGCGAACACGGCTTGTGCTTTTCGTTGTGGCCAACTCACTCTCAGCAGCCAGCTGCCCCTGATCTTTCTCAAAATTGCACAAATATTCTGCCTTGTACGCCCCCGTCTGGAGATATGTATCCAGGAGTGCTACTATGACGCCCCACTGCATACTTGCATGTGCCTTGGTGAGATAAATCCACAAAACCCACCAATTGTCGTTATCACTCTGACACCAAGGTTCAGGCATGAGCGCTGGGCACTTGTCTTCACGCTGTCAGGATATTTTTAGACCTTCATTTAATCAAGACAGACGAAGCAGGGTGTTGAATCGACAAGCCCTCCTTCCCTCCCTTGCCACCCCTGCATCTGGAAAATCGGCGTCCACCTGGAACCATGCGCCTTTATAGTCTATTGCCTAGCTTTTTCCTCCTTGTAATAGGGCTGCAGGCTTTTGTTCGAGCTCAGTTACCCGGCGTTGTTCCGCCCTGTGCTCAAACATGTGCAATTCAGGCGGCAGCTATTGCTGGTTGTAGCTTGTAAGTTGCGGTATCTGCGACTTTGCATGTGCAATGGGTGACTGAAATGTGTTTGCACACAGCTCCAGTGTGATCTGTCTTTGCAGTTCACAAACGTTCATATCCGAAGTCCTGACGTGCATCAAGAGCGCGTGCACTTCCCTCGAACAGTCGGAGGCAGAGACATATTATCATGCGCAATGTCCATCTTCCGGTACTTCAGTTAGAGGCTCTCGAAACTCTGCGATTCATGACATTTGCGTATGTATAGCAGGGTCCACATCCGTCGTCGCTTCCACTGATGGATCTGAGAGCACTTCGGTCACTGGTGAGTCGTTCAAATCATCTGGAGATATTCCGGACCTTCATAATGAACGGCTGTCGGTGCAACCAAGGTGACACAGGCTCCGCTACGGTCACCACACCCACTCAAGATGGCACCACATCCATCGCGACAGAAACTACTGCTACTGGCCCTATCACTGTCACAGAAACGGTCCAGGATACCACAACTTCCACGACGGCTGCCTCGCAAAGTACGTCGTCGGGAATCGGTTTGAGTCAGAGTGGGTTCAGTGGCGGCAATGCCGGATACAGAAATTCAATTGACGTGTCGGCTGCTTGGGGTTCTGTCGTAGCGGGATTCGCTGGGAATCTACTTCTCCACACTTTGTAATAGGGCTTGTAGATGCTTGAATTTTTGCGGATATTTTACTCGAAGATATGGTTTTGAAAATTGAAAATTGAAAATTGAAAGCGCTTGAGCAATTTCCAGACTTGTCCACTTCTGTGTCGGGTGCTGAGTTCGAAAGTTTGGTCTACCCGTCGCTTCTCGCATGCCAAAACGGCATCAGGCCACCAACATGTCCAGCTACGACAAGGTCGTTAAACTGGCTTGCAAGCCTAAAGCTGCTCCTCCGAAAGCCAAGGTATGCTTCTTGGTTAATCTCTCATTTAGCCCTGACAAACGTGGCGGCGCGAAATCAGTACATCGACCCTATAATTGCGGCGACTTGGTCAGAAGACGGAGCGGTTCATGATGTTTGTAAAGCTCTCTCGCCGAAGTTTCGAGAGCCCAATGCCATTGTACGTCCCCTGTACCCAATGTCAAGAAGAATCGAGTTTAAATTGCCCAATGATTAGGTTGTATTCAAAGCGCTCATCGTCCTCCATACCATGATCCGCAATGGCGCAACCGACAACGTCCTGTCCCACTTGTCTTCCTCGGAGGTGCTACGATTGCAAAATGTTTCTGCAGGGACATGGGAAGGTCAGGATTACACCCTCGTCATCTACCGCCCAGCTATCATTGGAGTGAACCTGACACGTCCTACTCAGGTTACGCTGCGCCGGAAAACCTTCAAAATTACGCAGCCTATCTCGACTCACGTATCAAAGCGTATCACGACCTTAAGCACGATGCGATACGGGTGCAGGCGGAATCAAACCGGGACCTCCGAAATAACTCGTCTATCGAGGAAGATGCATATCAGAGCGGTAGTCATCATCGAGGGAAGAATGGGGCCAGCAGTAAACCCGCACCATCTGGGCCAACAAGAAGCAAGACCATCATGGGACGCAAACTTCGGGTTATGACAGTCGAGAAGGGCTTACTGCGGGAAACCAGAGTTGTTCAGAAGATGATTGATACGCTTGTTGAATGTCGGGTACGTTCTCTCTTCTGGCTGACGCTTCCGGGCCTATCCTGGTATGCCACCTATTTCTTGGGCAGGAGACTGATCTCCGCTGGGTCTTTCATTATCTAGTTCTATCTGGACGATCTGGAAGATGAATTGACGACAACGGCCTTACGGATGCTGGTCAAAGATCTTCTGATCCTCTTCCAGGCAGGAAATGAGGGCGTGATCAATGTCCTTGGTGTGCCACCTACCAGGTTTCTACATATTCACCAGCTAACAGCCATTCCAGAGCATTACTTTGAGATGTCTCATGTCGATGCCGAGCAAGCTCTGGCTATCTACCGATACTTTTGCAAGCAGACGGAGAAAGTTGTGGAGTATCTTGGTGTCGCAAAGAAACTGCAGAACCTATTGAACGTCCCTATACCAAATCTCAAACATGTTAGTCCTGCATCGTTACATCGTAGGCCTAGATACTGATCTTATCATACACAGGCGCCTGTCTCTCTCGCAGGGGCACTTCAAGAGTATCTGGACGACTCAAACTTTGAGCAAAATCGGATCGAGTACAAGACTAACAAGGACGCGGTGGACCGCGGGGGTAGGAAAGGTGCTTCGAGTGTCAAGAAATGTACGTCTGCTCCTCGACAATTGTAACCCCCAAGTTAACGAGAATTCCAAAGCTGCATCCTCAAAGCCTGCCTCTCCACCTCCTCCAATGCCATCTCAGCCCACTACTTCCGCCCCCGCAGCCTCCAGCAGCACTAACACCGATGCTGCTATCATCGATTTCTTCAATGCCATCGAGGACACACAACCCACCATGTTCAACCCTCAAACTAACAGGTGAGCGTGATACACAGCCGATGTGAAGTCTTGTTCTCATCTATTGTCTCAACAGCCCAAACACAGCGTACTTCCAACAACAGAGTATTGCAAATCCTTTCCAGCAAATGACCGGACAACCTTACGGACAGCAACCCCAACTTCAGGGCCAGCCAACTGGCTTCCTTATGCCTCAGCAAACCGCCTTCCAACAGGCACCGAATCCTTTTGGTTTACAAGCCAACCAGCAGCGGCAGCTGCAACCTCAAGCTACTGGGCATCGTCCATTCTCGTCATACCTACCACCGCAAGGCACAGGCTTTCCTCAAACGCAGCCACAACAGGTTCAACCCCAACAAACTGGATTCCTACAACCGCAGACCACAGGTGCGAACCCCTTCAGGCAGAGCATGCTGTTCCCTCAAACAACCGGAATGGCTATGTTTGGGGTTGGCAGTGGTATGGGTTCTTCAGGATCGCAGGGCTCTTTCCAGAGTCCGAATGGCATGAACAGCATGAACGGTTTCAACGGCATGACTGCGGCCGGGCAAGGACAAACTAGTGCCATGACGCAAAATGGAGCAGCACCGTCTTCAGCATTCGCCCCATCACCTTCTGTCGGTACACCATTTGGGCAGATGGGCCAGACATCACCCATGTTTAATATGCCTGCACGTCCTGCATCGACGCCGCTGACATCATTTGGTGGTGGTTCCTCAACAAGTCCTTCGTCTCCGCCTGCCGCACAACCGGTTAAAACACATCAGACCGGAACGAGAAATCCTTTTGGGCCCGTTTCGACACCTGCGCCACCTGTACCCAAGCAGCCCACTTTGATGGAGCTGACCATGGGCTTTGGCGGACCAAATGGTGCAATGAACGGGCAGCAACAGCAACAGCAGCAGCAACCTCAACCGACGGGCATGACCGGTGGAATGAATGGAAATTTGTTTGGTTCGAGCGCATTGAGCCCCGGAGCTACAGACATGTCTGGTATAGCTTCCTCGTTTGCCCACAAGAGTAACTCGGCTGGTTCTGCGGACCCGAATTCCAACATCCCATCTTTCTCTTCGTCTAATTTCCTTACGTCTCAACCTACTTCATCCACCGCAACAGGGTCGACTTTCTCCGATTCCTTATTTTCGTCATCATTGTCGACGCAGCCGACGGGAGCGACGAATGCCTCATCCATACCCTCTTTTTCTATTTCGCCTACACTAAAGCCTCAGTCGACAGGCTTTGGAGGTGTTAAACCTTTCAAACCATCATCCTCATTCGGCGCGTCATTATTAGATTCTTTACCACCCATTCCAGGCTCTGCGCCAACCACACCCGCCGTTACAGGCGGCGGTCCCTCTGCTAACCCTCCCTTCGGCAGTGGAGGGGGTGCTGGAAGTGGCGGATCAGGGTTCAATCCTGGAAGCGCCTTCTCTGTTGGGAATCATCCTACTGGGTTTGGTGGGGCATCCGGGCAGACAGGATCGACACTGGGGCAAGGCCTCCGACCCCAGATGACAGGATCGGCTGCTAATCCTTTCCGCGCATCGATGCTTGCCACTGGTGGCACCCCGAACTTTGGGACTGGAACTCCTGGACTGCCTTCATCGAACAGCCATCTGTCTGCCTTCGGCGGCATGACTGGTATCGGGGGCTCTTCAGCTAGTCCATCCGCTTCCATGGGGGGCGGCTTGTATGGGGCTGGCGGTGGGGGTTTTCAATCTAATGTTGGACAAGGAGTGCGACAACAGCAGCAGCAACCAACCGGCTCGCTGATATAGCACCGAAACGGGTTTCCTTTTGACCTTCTTGTGGATTGTAATGTTCGTTTAGCGTATGTATATGATGATATCCCGCTCGATTTACATATTACCAGACTCGCGGGACAGTCTTTTGGCTTTGTACGATTATACTTGCAGATCATGGTCACTGAGTACTCGGTACTGAGGGCCAAGCCAAATCGCTGTGAGAGTCAGGGGGGGCCCGGCCCGATTGAACCTCTAGGCTCCTAAGTCCTAGCGCGTCGCGAGGATTATCAGTAACGAGTACTGATCAATCGTATCGGGATGACTACGGGAGACTAGTCGCGAGGCGACTCAGGGCGACTCGCGGCGGCGGCGGCGCCCAGGAAAAAGTGGACCAGACAAGCTCAACTATAAGCGAAATCTCCTGTCGACGTCACTCCAAGTTCCAACAGCGGCAGCCAGCGGGTGGGATAAAATCCGAGCAGGCTTAAGTACTACCGCTGTCCAGGCGATCGGCGTTGTGAAGGGCCTGTGACTTCAGGACTTCAGAATTGACCAGCCTGTCAGCTGCCTCCCTCTGCCTCCTCAGTGCTGTCAATGTGCATGCCATCTGGATTTTTATCGATCCCTAAACCTATAATTGAGAATTGAGAATGGATTACGGCTGACTACGTTGCATAAGTAACTCAGGTAACTACAAGTAGGTACCTCGTCAGTGCGGGTAATTGATAAAGAAAAGAAAAAAAACGGATTGGCCTATGTTGGGCCTATGTTGGCCTTATGTACTTATCCAAGCTTCTCTTATTCGGAGGCCTTTCAGTTCTTTGCCAGTTCGATTTGATTTGGTTGCTAGGGAGGCTGCAGGAGCAGCCGATGATTCATGAACTGCACTCGATGAAAGGCTCGAAGAATTGAGCAGTGAACACCTGGTGACCTACTTATTCGTAAGTCGATGATAAGGACACCGGTGGAGATTTGAAGTAGCCTGATGATATGATCAAAGACAATCGTTTAGGTTGAAGTCTTAGTGAGGCGAGGGCTCAAGCGCTCAGCGCTCAGAGAGACTCGAGCTCATGGCCGTGATGATTCGAATCGAAGCGGTGCTGAATTGTTGGCAGAGGTGTTGCCCAGATGCCGTCGGCCCCTGGGATATCCGATCGATGTTGTCACACGGTGACACTAATTTTCTCTTAGCATCTTGTTAGCATCTGCAAATTGCCTCAGCGACTTGACTTGGCCACGTCGACAGCCGAAAGCCCCTCGCTCAGCGCCCGCGTCCCTCCGCGTCCCGAACATGTTTCAAGACTTTGACGCTTAATAGTTACAGTGACTTCAAAGGTTTTTCCATACCTCGATCAAGAAGCACGACCTCAGCATAGGTATTAGGGACCGCCCTGGGACCGCTACATAACTCTTGGATGAGTACTCTTCGCGCACTACATCTAGCAACTTGAAATATCGGCAACTTGGCTATACAAAAAATTATATAGCTCGCGTGACAGCTGTCAACAATTTGAGATTTTAGATGGTTAATTAGGAGGCATCGGATCAGACCTTTCTGAAGGAATTCTTCTCCACACTGGCTCACAGTCGCTTTGTGCCACACTCCAGGTACCCCCTAGGGGCTCCTATATTACTGTGAGCCTGGGCGCTGTGCAATATACTATTACTTAGTATGAAAATCGGGCTGTCTGCAAGGCTCCTCCACATTCCGATCCCTTCTTTCGACCCTACACATCATGGTTGATATTATACCAGGGGTCAAGGAGGCTCTCGTGGGGTAAACGAGCGTTCTTTCCCCGAGAATCAGTATACTGACTACCAGGTCATAACCAGGTCATTCTTGGAAGCAATTCTCTATGGTACGAACTTCATGTCTACCGTATCCTGATATACTGTTTACTCATCGTGTCGGATCAGGATTCTATCTGGACGTTAGTCTTAAATGTGTGAAGGTCCTTCGCCAGAAGCACAAGTCCCGCACCTCCCATCTCTACTTGACGATAACATTTGTTCTGCTTTTCATCTTCATTACCATGGTACGCATTACTTTGATGCTAGACGTTCCGCACCCTCAAGCTATGACGTTGTATCTAGCGAGCCATCATCGATATCGAGCGTGTCATATACGGCGTCATGCACCCAGACGAAGACGGCGCTGTGTCGTTCGGGACTATCGACACCATCAAGAGCGTTCTCACCAACGCGTTTTGGATTGCTGCTACAGTCATCTCCGATACTTTCATTGTAAGTCGGTCAGTCCATATGAAGTATCAGCCGTCAATATTTCTAAGTAGATCTATCGGGTATATGTCGTGTGGAGAAAATCGGTGTACAGCATCGTACTACCAATCCTGCTATACATGGGGTCACTAGGTGCGCCAAAATTTCACTCTCATTTCTCTCATTCCGTTGAAGGGCATCATATCAGGGGGTGGCAT
>CEMG01180046.1:2063-12938 GCA_001179705.1 Baeospora myosura
CAGGCAGTACACTTATATCAGCTGTTACAACTTACAACTGGGTCCCGGGCTACAGGAATACTTGCTACAAACTTGCGCTACTAACGTCCCATATAGCGAGTGATGTTCTCGGCTGAGTGCTGCGGCCAAGCTGCGGCACTACACATCATCGGATGCTGCTGGTAGCAAGCTAGTAGACCCATAGATCTGTAAAGGCGCAGAAGGCACTATGTCCCCGCCTTGATCCAAATTTTCTAGTACATACAGATATCTCAGAGAAATGTCGCCCGCACCTTCAGTCTTGCCGTCGCAGCAAGTGTCACGGTCATGATGAGCCAGTAGTTTGTTGTCAAGGCCATTTGCCAGGCCATTAGCCTCGATATACAACACAACATCCAACATTCACAGCACAGCCACTCTGCCGTGACGAAGTTCCCTAGATGTCAGGCCGAAAATCCAAAATCCGTAAACCTCCAGCGAAGTCCTCCTCTATACTTGCCAGTACGGATGATCACCTGGATATCCCTCCTCAAAATGCCAAATACTTCCCTTTTGCTCGATATACCTCCATCGTTGGCGTTCACACTACCCTGCTGATGTTCACTGTCTTGTTCCTTCCACGAACGCCAGCAGTGCTTGAGCTGACGAGGTCTCTCGTGGACGCGGGGCAATTGACTTCGAAAGATAGGCCGCAGCATCCATTCCTCGAAGACTTGACTTCGAATCCCGCGTTGACGGTTGCAAGCATATCTGCGGGAGCCGTGATGCTTCAAGGATGGTGGGGTGGCTGGGTGAGAGAGTGGTGGTTGGACTACGTCTTGGATGGGTCGAGTAACGAAAGGCGATTGGAGAAAGTCAAAATAAATCAGTCTAAACTGAAAGTGAGTGCTATAGCAATCACCATCCGTGTCCTATAGTGACACGGTCGCATAGAATCTGTTGAACGCGTGGACGGCGACATTCGTCGCGTCAGTAGTGATCTATGTGGTTCTGGTTCTGTTCGGAGCACCTTTGGGGAGGTAAGTACCGTCTCCATCTCGCGTGACCTGCGTATATTCACCTTCAGATCTTCTCAAGCCAAATACTGCATACTTATGTCCTTGCAGCCCTGCTCTCCATCCTCACTGTCTTCCCCCCGGCGTACACCCTTGGTGTACCTTCTTTCTTCTCCAATACCGAGTCTCTGCTTGTAAGATTGACTTGGGTGAGGCTATTCGCTGAGCTGAAGTAAGAATTTGCTCGTTTGTCTCGGTAGAATAGTACAAGATACTGATTCAAGGCCAAGGATCCGCACACCGGTTGAAAGAGCACTGGTCTATCCCGCCGTTGGGACGTGCATAGGGTCCTGGTTAGGTGCTATCCCTATAGCTCTAGACTGGGATCGACCATGGCAGGTATGCTACAGTTGATTGATCTACGTCGTTGTAACTCTAATGTGTGTTTAGGCTTGGCCGTTGACCCCTGCTTTCGGAGCTGTATTGGGTTATATCCTAGGGTCTACAGTGGCACTGACCGAAAGTGCGACCAAAGTCTTAGCGGATGACTACGTCCGTTCCGCACAATCTGACAAACAAAAGGCGGACTAATGAAAACTGTATATCCTGTCGTCTGTTGCGTCATATCGATTGAATACATTCCTCTAATGTACGGTGTTCATCAGCACTTTCTATATTTCGTCTAACTTGACATCTAGTCTCTAGACTCCGACTTTGGTTAGATCGCCGATGGACTGTGTTACATAGTCCGGGACGATGGGCGATGCGTCAGGTCCTGTGATATCGCTTTCAGCCGTTATACCTGCGAGTGGTCATTAGTGAACGGTGTGAAGATGTCTATGGGGATATGCGGGTATACCAGTCAGTACAAGGAGCGTGGATAGGCCCCCATTTTGCCCGAATAGAATGTCAGTGTTCAGCCGGTCACCGACCATGATGGTGCGCGAGGGATCAAAGTTAACTCTGGGAGCAAACGAAGATGAACAATCTGCGTCGACAGAGAATGGCAACTGTCTCACTTGGCTTTGATGCAGTCCAGCATAGTGCTGGCGGGTTTCCCAATGCTGATCGGGTCCTTGCCTAAGGCGTATCGCAAGGGCGCACTAATGGACCCAGCACCTGGTAACAACCCGTCTGCGGAGGGATAGGTACTATCCTCGTTTGTCGCCAGGAACTTGCAGTCTGGATTACGCGTCAGGTATTGGAATGCTTTTGAAAGCTTCGTGTAATTGATAGCGGTGTCAAGGCCGCAAACAACGGCGGCAACGCTAGAATCGAGCGTAAAGTTTGCAAGAGAGAAGGGTTCAAGGGTGCAATCCGCCGGATCCTGCTCGAAGAAAGAGAATCAGAAGCCAAGGAGGAAACGAAATTTTATAGAGCTTGCCGCACGGTTCCTCCAATGTATGAGACACCTTCGTCGCGCAACTCCTCTTCTAGACCCGCCATACCAATCACATAGGCTTTCTTGTCTTTGGGTAATTTCATCACTGATGAAATATACACAGCAGCCGCATACGCAGACCCGTAGATTTCGTCCTAGGGGTCCATGGATATCGATCGGTCAGCTGCAATCGTGAATCATGAACTGTACTCACCACATGTGCTTCGACCCCCAACTGGTCAAATTTACCCTTGTAGCTTTTTCTGGATTTTGTGGCGTTGTTCGTGACAAAAAGGATGGACTTCTCTTGTTCGGAATCATTAGATACAACTTTGCGACGAGGAAAGAACGGACATACTTTTTTGACGAAGAAGGTGGAGAACTTCAACAGTTCCTTCGATTATGCGATCTCCATGCCAGAGAACACCATCACAATCAAACATCCAAGTGTCGTATTTATCGATCAGTTTCGCATAGTCGTCTGCGGAGGAAAGGCGAATACTCATGGCGTCAGGTCAAAGAGCTGTTACCGGATTTGGGCACTGCCAGCAGTCTCAATTACGCTTGTCAGCGACCACCACCATCACCACCAGAATGATATCACCACCGAGCCCAGCGACTCCGAGCGAGGCTTACTTAGCGGGACTCCTTCCTTTCCATTCTGTCAAATGCCATGGAGCACCTTTGTGTGAGAACAAGGGTTTCGGTGTCCATTCTACCCTTTCTGTCAGTCCCTGGAGATAGATATTAATTCGAAGATGACTGGCAACCAGGACCATCAGCGGCCATCGGGTCACTTTGTCACTTTGCGCTTTTCGACAGGAACTTACTCTTCGGAAAAGCTAGGCCAATGGATTTCTTCCCTTGAAATGTAATGCTCGTTCTTGTCCCCAGCGGCAATTGTAATACACTAGTTTGCGGGTAGGCGCTCATTTTACCAATGCTATCACCCTTCTGATGATCTCTTTTCGGGTAACTCAAGAGGAATACCTCGGCCATGCACTCTACCTCCGCACAACTGCCTACAATGCCCCACAACCACTCCATGCGGTTTATGCTGTCTCGGGGATCCAGCGAGCTCGGCAATCGCCATATATTCATTCGTTATGAATCATGATCCGCGTCGTACTGATTTTTTCTATGTCTGCTTTGCTGTAGACCATTGGACAAGTCGCAGGTCAGTTCTTGCATCTACAACATTTCCGCGGGTGTGGACTCGAATTCTTTTGTCCACGATGTCGTCTTACAAAGTGCCATGTGTTCGTCCTTCGATTGCCTCTCAATGTTCATTTTCCCTCGAGCATCCATACTTGACGGACGTCGCTGGTCCTTGGGACCTGGCCATTATGCTCCACCGGACAGCATCTATCAACGCCTTGTTCCCGACTATCAATCTCCAACTTCCTTGATTGCGGGAGTGCTCTAGGGTGCTCTGGGTCCGTATGATGGTGGCCCTTCCTTCTGTGTCCAGATTTTTATATACCTTGCGAGGACCTCGATAAACGCGAAATCGACGCCTTCATGACTTCCCAATGCAGTCAATCAGAGATAAGTGACGAGTATCTCTGTACACGTATGCTCAATTCAAAAATAATCTACACCCTCGATCACTCCCAGTGTACTCCGGGTCCGTTTCTTTACATAAGAATCCTTTTCCTCGGTCTTTCTCCCCTTGTTCTCGTCTAGGTTTTCGGGTAGCACCTCCTCAGCACCAGCGGGAGTTGCGTCGCGCTTGCGTTGATCGAAGTCGGTGGCTTCGGCCGAGGACTCTTTCCAAGAACGCACCAAGTGCTTCATCTCCATATACCGAAGAGATATCTCCCTTTCAAGCGCGTCTTGGATAACATCCTCTATCAGTTCCATCTGAACTTTCAGTCGCCCCAAGATAGGATACATCGTCCCAGCCACCATACTACTTGTTTCGGCTGACATTGCGGCCATAAATCCTGACTGGCGCTGCAGGAACGACGTGGGAAACCGCGCCTTTCGAGCTTGTATGATTACAGGCGACGATTCAGGAATCGACAGGGTGAGTGGAAGCGTACACCACCTCAACTCGTCCAACTGTTCTATTGAGAGCGAGACAGCGTCTAGTCCTCCAAGCGGACTTATTTCTGACATCTGACGACAGTCAGTGGGAAGCGTCTTCGAAACATAGTTCGAGCGACTTACTCCGCGAAAGTGGGTCCCGACTATTTTTGTTCTGACATCGTGAACTTTGAAATATGCCAAAGTGGACTGTATCATTTGGATTCCAGGGTGCGTGTGGAGATCAACAAATTCATCTTTAAGTTTGCGCTCATACCACGCTAGCGCCTGTCGTACCGAGTCCCCCGCTGGTCAGCGCACTTATAGGACTGTGCAAGCAAAGTAAAGCGACTCACAGGACCAACGGGTATGGACAGAACGGCTGCTCCTGCCTCATGGCAAATTGCGACGTGCTGGATGCCCCCACAAACGAGAGTGAGATTTATCTGAATGCCATAGTCACTCTTCAGCACCCTCGCAGCTGCGACGCCGGCTTCCGTGGCAGGAATCTAAAGGAATAATGGAATCAGGTGCTACCAAAAATCCCCAGAGGATGGCTCTTACACTGATAACGATCTTCTTCTGGTCGACACCACCTTTCCGAAATAGCGCTACGATTTCTCTGGCATCCTTCACCATCGCAGCACAATCATTATGATTCCTTGAATCTATGAATGTGAAATGGGTTCCAGGGCATCGGACCATGTTTGATTTTCCCAGTTCGACGACCTACACGCAGCAAAGGGTTTAGAACCAGGTTTGATCGGACCTTCCACATATGATGTGGAATGAAATGAAACGGACAACAGACCAAGCGGTTCATGGCCTTTCTTGTGAGTCTGGTGACCATGCGATCCACATCTTTTGTAGTGAGTTTTTTTCCATTCAAACATCTGGTGATAAGGTCATTGAGTTCAGTTTATGTTTAGGCATCGCGTATGGGGACGGGACTCACTGTGGCCCAGCGGCATCGTCAACGACCTGCTTCACTGCCAGGATCACAGCATATTGAACCTCCTCCGTCTGGATCGAACTTTGAATGGTCGTCGGGGTTATCATCGTCCCAGTGGGTTCGTGTACTGTGAAGCCTTGAAAGAAAAGATGAAGTGAGAACGTGACACCAGGTTATGATATGCAACACACACGTACCTGGACACTCAAGCGCCTCTGCTATGATAGCACTTCTGGCCTGTTTGAGCGCTTTTTCCAGGGTGGCAGCAGGTTTCGCCGAGACGTTTCTATGCTGATCCTTGGCCTTCCTCTGTGCTATTTCTGCCGCCGCCTTGGACACTCGCTGGATGGTCATTCTGTCTGCTACGACTGCCACTGGCATTGAAGAAACCCGCAAGAAGAGTGCACAGGTGGATGCTGGGTAGATATGTGCGTGTAAGGTCGCCGAGTGGCGTATATCGGGGCTGGGGAGGAAATTGAAAAGTCTTGGGCGCGTCGTACAATGTCGTTGTTAAAGAGTCGATAAAGGGTTTATTTTGCTGCCCCGAGCTTCTTTGGCCTTCGAGTGGCATGATCCCGTGCGTGAAGTGGCTGGCCACAACGATGGCAAAAGGACAATGGGTCGTCACGGTCCGCAACGTGATTGCGCACGGACCCCACACTCGAAAGTCAAAGGACTCATTGAATGTCATGAAGAATCTAAGACAAGGTCGAATGCTGTCGACGGGACCAAAGATGCCTTTGACTCCTGAGATGCAACAGAGAGGTCAAAGCTAAAGGTGTGATTGTGATCTTATCCTCGCTTACGCACTTACGCACTGGTCTTATGCAACCTTGGACCTCGAGTTCCGTAACAACGTAGATCTTGGCTTGATCGACTGTTACGAGATTCGATAGGCTATCCATGACGGTGCCAAATGAAGTTCTTACACTTCATTGTCATCGAGTTTGGTAGCGCTTCTCTGAGTCAACTGCGCGCGGTGAAGCCTCTTAATCACGATCGCACGCTGAGAAGCGAAAATAACGTATCCAACCAAAAAGATAGCATTGAGACAGCGATAGACAAAGCTTGGGTATCTTCTATGACGTGACGGAATAACAGGAATAACAAACGAGGGAGACGTATCCAAAAACATGAAAGCGCAAGAGTTTTGTGGAGATATACCATAGAAATGGAAGGAGGGTGAGTAGTAGCAGTGGATACTCAACGATGTATCGGTGCACGCTCGGAGGAGTATGAGTGCCAGCTATCCATATGGTCTGAGGAAGCAGGGTGTTGGAAAGGTGGAAGGGAATAGTGACTTGAGTGATTGCCATGGTGGTTAGATGACTTTCATGCAGATCAGAAGTGACCTTGTCAACGACGGCGAATGTTTTTCAACTCACATAATGGTGTTCGTCTTCCACTTTCACAGGTCCATAGTTACTCCCACCCAGTGCGTAGTTTGAGAGCGATTGATGACTCGGATGACTTGAAAGAGACGGCGGTCGATGATTTATGGGAGAGTTTGACGGTTGCATTGATGCGGTAGGCTACACGGGGGGGGAGAGAAAAGTATCGTCACTAGGATCCAAGAAAGCTCTCGCAACAAATTCGCGGGCAACGGAGAGCAGAAGAGAATAATACTCGCCGAAAACGGAGGACTCGAGGTTCCAGTGCCCGAGCTTTCAGAGACAGGTGTGTCAGCGGCTTGTATTCCATAAGAAGCAGCGCTAAGGTTGTACTGAGATGATCCACCGTTACTGTGACCAGAGGAGCTCTGGTGAGAAACGTTCGAGTAGTGGTGGGACATGGGCTGCGGTATGGTGAGGGGAGGAGGCCCGGGACGAGAGAGCAATTCAGTGGCGTGTGAGGGGGTATCAGGGCTCTGAGAAATATAATCGTGAGCACCGTTGTTGTCCGACGCCCACAAGAGCAGCGAGCTCACCATATAGATATCGCCCGCCATTTTTCTTCGCTTGAAAGAGTCACGGTCGCAATCTGGGCGGCTGTCCATGAAGCTAGACAACGTATTTCGACTGCTGATTTCCACAGGAAACGACCGTCCGCCCGAGTCTTGAAGCATTCGCCTATAGTCTTCATTTTCTTTCTGCAGCCTGGCAACTTCTTGCTCGAGCTCCCTGATTTTTATCAAGGGAGGGGGCAGAGCAGAAACTTCCTCAGGCGAGAACCCAAGCGCGGTCTGTAATTTTGTGACGGTCTGCTCAAGCTATGCGAGTGCAGAGAAGTGTAAGTCGTCAAGCAGCCTGAAGACACTCCGCGACACTGACCTGATCAATATAAGCCTTTCGTTTTGCTCGATGTCTGGCCTGCGCCTTCGCATTACGGCTGCGCTCAGGGCGTTCAGAGTGTGCCGTATGACCGGTTGTAGACGTCGACATCACAGTATAACGTAAAGTGGGAGAGAAAGGATCGGGGTTTAGATAGAAAGAGAACCTACAGCATCTTATATCAAACGCAACCTTGCAGCCGCCCAGACCTCGACTTTTTGTGTAAATGAATTCCATTCTCGATCCACTTGTGTGTTTTTGGCCGGCTTGTTCGCTTTCTTCGGACCCCCCAACTATGAAGCGACCCTGTGATCAGACGTGCCCAAGCTTTGACGAGCTACCGCTGCATTGGAACACTCGGAATCTCGAAAACGAGTGGAAGGCCACCCAGATTACCTCTTCCAGAGTGTTTCAGGATCTATCGAATCTTCCTATCCCTTTCCTTCAGTTCTGTCCCGGTTTCTCTGGATTCATCTAAGCCAGTTCGGGGCTTACCTTGCTCCTTACCTCCATAGCTGTTGTCTTTACCTCCTCCTCGGCAAATCGGCAGTTGCAGCTTGCAGCCCGCTGTGCCTGAAGGAGACTTCTGGTTGATCGGGGATCAACAACTTCGCAAATTGCTTCCGTTTGAAAGGAAGTTCCCGAATATGTTTAAACTCAGATTCCTCAGAACTCCGCGAACTCGTGCACCCAAATGGATTAGTGGCGTCCATCTGCTTGTCTTTGTCTTTCTGCGGCTGAAAGGAATCATTGGAAACTGGCGCATCTCTCCTCGTTATCCATGGAACACACTCAATTTTCTCAACCCAACCACCTTTCCAGTCATTAACAACCTAGAGAGTGCGTTACCAGGCGCCGGAACACTTACATATCTCGCTCATGCAGTAGATCAAGGCTCGGTCGACTCCGGGCATGCGGCCATCCTCATGGCCACCGCCAACATTTTCCATGCATTATACGCTTTGCCCGAGCTATTATTGACATGATCTTTCTTTGGTCTCCTCAACGCTCGTGCCCATGTGGAGCATATTCAGTCTCAATCTTCTTCCCGCATGTTTGCACACTCCTGTCTATCTGGTTTGATTGTTGTTCAGACCTGTCATCGCGACTTGTTTCGCTGGCGTCGTTCTCTCAGGCTCTCCTTCTCTCTCAGGATCCAGCGCTAAGAGTAGCCACATTACGAAAACGTCCGACTCTTCCGCATCATCCCAACTATCCCGCCTAATCTGAGTCTGTGAGATCTCCCAAGCTTTGACTCTGTGGATTTCTGTAGACGATGCTGCTTGTGGTCGCAAATGAAAACAACGCACAGAAGCTTCGAGTTGAGTCGGGGCTTTCCGTTCATACTCTGTGGATGTTTGGGCGATTTCACAGTAAGTAAGTTCCTGACACATCGGACGGGTAGGTTTCAGAAGGAAACTCGCATTACTTGCGCATTACCAGCAATTCTATGACATCCCTACGGATGGGGATCCCATCGACGTCCACCTTCTTTCATTAATCGCCAATGCTTAAACTACGATCTGTAGGTAAGGCAACATTATTTTACCCTCGCCATAGATCTAAGTGGCGCAGGGACAGACATCATGGAATAATAGTGTCAGTTAGCATTTTTCTCGACGTCATATCCCCTATGCAACGAGGAACATCCCACTCTTTTTGCTGGTCGGTATTTGCCTCATCAACCCCCAGCAGGGCATCTATGACGAGTACGATCTTAACAATCATTCAGGACTGCGCTCTCATGCCCGGAAACCTGGAGGAGAAACACCGGCCGTTGTCGTGATCGTGAGGGAGTCAATTCATCATTCGAAGGCGAAACAGGAACCTCGGTAAATTTTTCTTCGCAGAGCGCATCAAGGCCCCGAGCAACCTCAGAGATCTGCCGACGTGAAGCCAGGCGTTGTCAACTCGTTCGCTAGCCAGGAGCCGAGAGGAATGGAGTCACTAGACATGCCGCTGCTTGTCTGTGCACTGTACAAGGCTGTGCAGGGTCGAGGGGATTTACAGCTTCCACGTCGTGTCGGTCGGGTCCGGCGGGAGAGGGTCCGGGGTCATTGACACGCCGTCAAGCACGAGCGAGTCGCATCTCCCTACTAAATCTCGATTCAGACTCTGCACCTGGGTAGCGACCACAACGAAGTCAGTACTAGCCTTCACTCCTTCCGCTCGGCGCTAAGAACTCTGCAACCGTACAGGGTCGGAACGTTACACCCACCGACCGACAAGTAGCAGTACTTAAATTCACTAGAACTTGGAACGCGACTGTAACGGAGGGCGTGCATTCAGCTCCTCTTTGTCGGCGGAATTGACTGTCCAGGGTTGCGGGCCTGCCATCTGGTGTCGATCCTAGAAACCGTCGGAATACAGAGGAGTGCTGAATCTGCGAGGCCTGTTTGACAGACGACCTCTCTACACCTGTCTATACCTCCTTTGAGCCGATTATGCTTGGCTGTGGCTAGAGACAAAGGCCGTCTAGGTCCACAGCTTGAAAACAATTTAACTTGCTCCACTGGCACGCCTCAGAGAGCTGCAAAGATGCTACAACCACGATCCTGGACCAGCCTTGATGTCCATCACCAGTGATGAACGTTATCTTTCGTTCGCATACTTCCCCTATGTCGACTCATACGAGTAGTGGGCGCTGAGCACCTAAAGAACCTCGCGACTGGAGCGTGCACCTGGAAATTCCCGTATTCACCCTAACTTCCCGTTTCCACTCAAAGTGGGAGCGAGCACCGAAGGATTCCGCGAGCGTGGTACTCCTGCTCTCCGTGCTTCGCGTTAAGTCTCAGCAACCATTGTAGAACTTCACGATGGAACGGGTACCTGAGATCTGCGGAAGAATTTCGAAGTATCCCAGGTACCTTCTAGTTACCACTCAGAGTGGGAGTGAGCTTAATAGGACCCCACTATCGCAGTGCCTAAGCTTGATCCCGGGATGTGTAAAACTATCTCGTGCATAGTATTCGAGGAAAGTGGAAGGATAGGAGAAATATTTGGATGATGAGATGGGTAGTGAAGTTCATTAAGAGATCCAATCGATAGACTGATTTTCTTATCAGGATCTGTGAGTAAATCGGACATGCATTGACCAATAAAACGTCCTACAAGTTCGGAGAGGAGAAAAGCACACAGCGAAGTTTAGCAAAGAGCTCACTGTACTGACACTCTGTCTCGTATAAGTCGTCAAACAGAATGTCAGACTAAAAGCTACGATGACCCTAGAAATGCACCTACGATGATCCCATCACACAACTATGTACTGAT
>CEMG01180046.1:12948-26905 GCA_001179705.1 Baeospora myosura
GATCTGCACGAACGTGAAGGGCTCCTGGGACCGGCAGCTGACTACACTGTGATGTGAGAATAAGACACGCACACACATCTTGCATAAATGATCCCCGTTCACTCCAATTCCCTTGAATGACCTTCTACGGAGGAATTGCTACTCCAGGCGGAATATCCAAGAAGTCCGCAGACACCACTGATATAGAATGACGCCGATGAGTGAAGGGCTTGATTGTCGAAAATAGGCCGGCGACACCGTGTGAGATGTGCAGACAATAGGTCCCCGCGTTGCTGGGACGAAACTGCCGGGAGGGATGGAGAGAGGGTTTTCTGACTAGAACGCGCATTTGGGGGAATAATCAGCCCTCAACAGCGTCCGAACATCTGTGCAACTATGATCAAAGTAGATGTCTAAATGAGGCTGGGAGGTTGAACGGCGACTGACCATGGCCATATTTGATGTGTAACGGATGTAGCGGATATTGTTGATTCGAAAAGGGTTGGTGAGGTCTCTCTTGTCGCCGTCGTTATCAACTTGCTATGCAATCGGCTGCGCGAAAGATTGTGGAATTCAATATACATTATTTAACATAGAACCGCCCATGATACATGTCCCTGATATATGTTCCGTATAATCTATTCAATCGAGGCTCGGTCATTAATTCCATCTAGCCTGTAGGCAGTGCACCACTCACACGGAGTCTAATCGTCCTCATCTGAGATAATCAGGCGACCCTTCTTCTTCTTAAAGCCTAGGCGATTCCCAGTGGGCGAATCAGCGAGGTCACCGTCGCCTGGAAGCACAGACTCATTCGGCGAGGCATCAGGATTGTCCTCATCTGGTTTATCCACCAGTTTCTGCCGTGGTCGTGGTCGTGGTCGTGGTCGCTCGGTTGGGATGATAGGCTCTGGAGATGAGCGCGCCTCAGATACATCGCTACCGCTTTCCCCTGTCTGTCGGTCCTGGCCCTCCTCGATCTCGTTGGCCGTAATCGCTGAGGACCCCTCTCCTTTACGCTTCTTGCGGTCGCCCTTTTCTGACGCCTTTCTCCGGCGTTTTTTCGTGCCAGCTGCTTTCATTGTCGTTGGTTGACCTCCATCTGCAGCCGACAAGATCGCCTTCTCCCTTTTCTCCTTCTCCTGCTGCAAGAAAGCTTCAATGTTGCCATACTCCTCGTCGCTATCTTCGATGAACTGAGCCGATTTGTATTGCTCCTTTTCCGCCTTCTTCTTTTCCTTTTCCTTTTTCTTTCTTCTCTTCGGTTCGTTTTCGTCGTCGAGTGCGTCATCATCAGCATCAGATTCCGACGGTGCTCGTATCCGCCTACGACGCGTCTTTTTCCCCAAGAGTTGGGAGGGTTTCTTCCCCTCCAGGTCAATTGGCGTTTCGAGAAATTGATTGATGACAGTCAAAGTGCCTTGAAGATCCGAGGGGAGGATAGCCGCTGGGACGTACCATTCCAGTTCGTCAGCGTCTGCGAAATTTATATCAGTGAGTTAGTTGAATTGTCGTAATTGGATGAGCAATTACCCTCATCGAGTATGTAGAATTTGGATAATCGAAATAGCAGTTTCAATTTCGGATTCTTTGTCGCTGCGTCGGCCTGTTCATCACTGAGGTATGGTATCACTGGAATCGCACATGAAGTTACAACGAGACACGGAAGGGACATCGACACTTACGATAATCAGTCAGTTTTGCGACTGCTTCGCTTGAAGGGCCTTTCAGTGTCAGAGCAGCAGCGACATCCTCATCTCCATCCTCGAGGAACGGGTCATCATCCTTGATGTCCGTCTCCTCAATGATACGTTTCCTTTGGTCGATCACAACGGTGAGAATCTGAACCACAGTCAGACCTATACATCATCGACAGGCATTGGCACCTACGTCTCTGACCCAATCAATGAGCTCATTTTGACTAGCTTCGACAAGCGCAGCGATGGCTATCCCAAGCTGCTCGCTCCACGAGTAGCCCTTCTTGACTTGCACGTCCGGAGGGAATCTCGTATCGTCAACGGTCTTCCCAGCTCTCGAGGTCTTTTTCTCTGGCTCCCAACTCGAATACTGTTTCCAGTGACCGCGATTCTTGGGGAAGAAGGCCTATAACAAGTTCGTGAGCTCGACGCTGAAGGTGAGCGCACATTGTACGAACCTCGATGGCCAGGAAGGGATTTTCCGCCAAGGCCTTGAAAAATTGACGAAGAATGAAGTTGATAAGGCTGACAAGGTCTTTGTACGGCTGTTCCCGTGGGAAAGACTTCTGGTCGGCCAATATCGACTTAAATTGGTCCAAAGTCGAGACCTAGATAAGTAGGCCAGGTCAGTCAGGCACGATCGCAAGTCATTTGCTTAAAATCTACGAACCTTGAAAAACAGGCCTTCTGCCTTCGCACGGACAGCTTGTCTGTGCATCAGACTCACCACACGTTTCATGTTCTCAGAGGATGAGAAGTCCTTGTAGCTTGCCAGATACAAGAGAAGGGTATGCGTGACCTCGGCACTGGCGAATTTCTACATGAATGAAACGGTGTAAGATCCAATGCACCTCCAACGGCCAAGAGACACTCACCGCTTCGAATGCTTCGAAGGTGAACGTAATCTCGCGAGTCTCTTCTTCGACCTCTACATCGTCTTCCTCAACGTCAGGAATTCCATCATCCTCGGTGTCTCCTGCATAAGTGATTAGCCATGTCCACTTGATCAGCGATATTGCACCAACCTTTCCGCTTTTTCTTCTTAGCCTTCTTCCTCCTGACGTACATGTCACCTTTCCCTTTACTCCATCGCTCCAACATCCGTAGAAGCACATAGGCCATATGCACGCTTGAATCCAGATATGCTAGTGATTGCGTTCCCTCCTTATACACACGTAGACTTTCGAGAGTGATATCTAGGACCTCTCCATTGTAAATGAGCTGCTGCTGCAGAAGCTCGGCCGCGTCGTTCAACGTTGGATCCGATATCTCGGAAGAAGACATGTTGTCAATGAGAAGTAGTAGTTGTGTCAGGCATTCGATGCCTGCCTGGAGCTCTGTCCATAGCTTGGGCTTCAAATGGAGTCAGGAGAGTACCACGAACTTCGAACTATCCTGGTACGTACCTTCTCCTCTACGGCTTCTCGCATTCGTTTAAGGACCCATACGATCCATTCGCGCTCTGTGACCTCTGCCACCAGTCCAAAATGCCACCTCTCAGCGGCCCCGGCCGACTTCTCCTTTGCACGCATGGAAAGGAAGAAGTCAAGCATCCACTTCGTGACATACAACAATCGCAGGTGATCCTTTTCGACAATCTTGACTCTCTCCGATCTGATGTCCTTCAGCAGGGCAGACAAGAAAGCTATGTAACAATCATCAGACGACCGCGTTCTTTTGAATGGTGACAAAACCTACGGTTGAAGCAAGATTCAATGAAGTCGATTGCCACATTCTGCAGGATGTGCTTAGCCTCGACGGAGAGGTTGTCCTGTCGCGTCAGTTGGTCGACTGTAGTCAATTTCTTTGTTTTTTGCTTCTTCGTCATGTCCCAGATGCTCCCGGCCTCAGCATTCAGAGCTTGTTGCCGATGCAGGACGAGAGGGCGTGATGATGTGGACTGTTCGGCATCGGCATCATTGCCATTATCGTCGTCTTTCGGAGGGCGGTGGATTGCCTTGGGGTTCAGTTTAACGGCGATGGTAGTTCCGAAACGTGAATGACGGGAGGAGGCTTTGCGAGCGATCTCGCGGCGTGAACGCTCCTCCAGTGCCAGGAGGTTCTGAAGCCTATCTGCTGGTTGCTGTGAACCAATGAGACAGTCAGTCTAGTGGGAATAATAGCGGGAGTGACGCACCTTAGATTGATCCATTGTGAGGGAGGAGGGTTTGATGCCTCGAAACAGGAGGTAGAAGATTTCGAGGACCAGCGTATTCCACCCGTTCATGAGGGGGTCCTTAGTCGTGTTGGCAGCAACAGTGAGTAGGAGTTGTAGGGTGTGAGTTTCGGAAAGTGTTCGAATGAGTTTGGATTGCAATGAGGAGAATTCCGCCTGATCTGCGCTGAGGTGCATATTGGAAGGGAGGTCTTTGATGAATGCCAGGTTTCGGATAAGATGAAGGACGATATTGACCACTTGGCCATCTCTCTCCGTGCGCTCCTTCGCGGTCTTCGCAAGGGGTGGCAACATGATCCCAAAAAGAGCCTCTATGACGCCTGGTTTCAGCAAAGCCGATTTGTAGTGGAGGTGGCTTTGCAGCAACTGCGTGTAATCCGTTCCCTTGTCCAGCTCTTCATCCAGCTCCTGCAGCTCCTCAGCCATGTCGATGGGCCAAGTCATCGCCGTCATCAAGTCCGCAGCAGCTATAGCTCTCTTATCTTCCACTAGACCCTGCCCCGCGGTGACCAGCAATATCGGGATGAGATCATTGGAAAGGACGCGTGTTTCCCAGAAAATACGGGCCACAGTCCTTTCATCGTCGGTATCATCCTTCCGCCAAAGCTTCTTGAGGTCCTTGAGACACCCACCGACCTCATCACCTAGTCGGTACACGCCATTCTCGTATCCTCCCAATGCATCGACAACTCTACTGACGACAGGCTGTAGGATAGTTCGTCTATCAATGAAGGTTTCGCCATCCGATTCGCCAGACGAGATTTCGATGACTTCAGGGTCATCCATTGTGTTTGTCGTAAGTAGTAGAGGGAGAGAAAAGTCGCGTCCGAATTTATTCGACGCGCACCTCGTTATCACGGGGTGTCGCGTACCACTTAAAGTCTCACGGTCAGCGAAAAAGCTCCCACGGTCAGTATAAGATCATCGATTACGTTGAGAGCAACTGCAGTCGGCATCATTTCTTTCTACTTACCACGAAACCACGACCATGCCCAAACTGTTTATGCAAAGCTCTTACAGATATCCGCAACCATTGCTAGTGCTTTTTTCCGGCTCGAATGGCCGCGCCACCAATGAAAAATTACGTTTGCTAGTCATTCAAGTTCTCCATAAAGCAAAGAAGTGCCATTCAACATTCCACCCCGGTTCCACTCTGGTTCCACCCGTGAAATTCTTAACTGAAGTGTATCCCAGCTTCAAGGGGCTTTAACGGAAACCTGGAGTTAATCGCGTTCAACTCTGCTACTTGTTGCTTCACGCCCTCAGCAGGGCCTTCAGCCAGTCCTACAGTCTACTTTGAACCATGCCGATTCCGAACACCTTCCCCATCGAAGAAACAACGATGATTGGCTTGAGCTTGGAGTGGGTGTTCTATGGCATATTTCTCGTGACATTTTTTCTATGCCTCAGGGCTTTGGTATGGGATTTAGGATTCGAGCGTCGCACCAACATACACTGGGGCTTGTTGGCTGTTGCGGTGGCTCTCTGTATATTTGCAACTTTGGATGTTGCGCTCGGGTTGTTGCACAATATACAGGCCTTCGTGCTCCATACCGGCCCTGGCGGGGCAGTCGAAGAGTTCTCCGATATCTCAAATTGGATAAGCTTCTCGAAGGTGAGCAAGAAGCATTGTATCTTGCTACTTAGCTATACTCAAGATTTCTGCAGTCTGTGTCAATCTTCTCATGTGTCTGCATTGGTGATGCAGTGCTCGTAAGTCCAGACTGGTACATTTCAGAGACATAGCACATCTGATGGATTTGCAGATCTATCGATGCTGGATCGTTTATGGCAAAGACTACTGTGTCATCATCCTCCCCACGTTGCTATGGATGGCAGACACAGCTTGCGCATGTGTCCTCACCTGGATTGAAGCTACTCTTGACAAGCACTCCTTACTCCAAACCTCCAGGGTGAGGACCTTCCTCTTACCCTTTACCTCGATCACCATCGTGCAGAATATTTTAACAACATGTGGGCAAGCTATCACATTGCGCTGTTCTATAGCTAAATACCCAATACAGCCTTGATTGTCCATCGCATCTGGCGCGTCGATAAAGAAAGTGCAGAGTTCCGATACCATATCGACATTTCGGCGCCACGACGGTCCAAGTTACAGAATGTTATCCGAATCGCCATTGAGTCCGGTCTGTTGTACACAGCTTTCGCCGTCATGTCTTTCATTGCCTACGCAACCAAAAGCGACTCCTTCTATGTCACCTGCACCGATTTAGTAAGTGTGCTACTTTTCCCTTCGCGAGCAGGGATTATTTCGTCTACTAAAAGGGTTTCTTTCCCCGCGGCACATAGGAAATCCCAATTATCGGCATCGCCTTCAACTTGCTCATTGTCCGTGCGAATAAGCAGTGGACATATTCATAACTCCCGGATGATTCTCTCGAACTTCATAGCCACCTTACTATGTGGAACGTTTTGTAGCTTTGAAAAGTCGACTACTTATTCAGTTCCAAAATAAAGCGGCTCTACCCCCCGACCGGCTTGAGCGCGAGCGCCTGTCCGCTCCAGGCCTCCTTTACCCCAAGACTATATTCGTCCTGACAGAGGCTGATTCCCTCGCTGTTCGCCCCGAAAAACTTTCTTCAGGCCTGACTCTGCCTATGTAGCGAATTCAGAATGGTACCGAGCATGACCNNTGACCTCGCATAAAATTCTAATCGATAATAACATTGGTTCATACAACTTACAGTCTCGAAGAGTAAGTATTTAAATACAACTGTAACGGTGTGCCAGTCCAACTGCGACGAAACCGTCCGCTCGTAGGAAAAATACATACACTACACCTGATAACGTGTCTATAGATCGATGAAGCCGTGTAACCGCTAGGGGAGAGAATAAAGGACTATTATCAAAGGTTGCTCTTGCCTGCCTCCGAGTCATCACTGGGAATGATCTCCAGCATGTGGTCGACAATCTCTTGGGGAGTGGTAACATGCCAGCTGGCGAGAGTCCGTTTGCTGCTGTGGCCCACAGCGGTGGTGAACACGGCGTCGGGGCCGATGACGAGTTCGACGGGCGGCGCCTCTACGTCGGGCTCCAGTAACGTCACGGATAACGGTGCCTCGAGGGTGGCTTTGGTGACACCGATAGGGAAGAGGTTTAGAGCACGGAACATGTCTTCGTCGGTCTGTGAAGGATTCGAAAATGAATAAAAGTTCTGCGTGATCGAGTTTTAATGCATTATTACCTTGTCGTCCCCAGCACAGAAGATGAATTCCGCGTCAGGGTTCTTATACAGTATCCGTTTCACAATTTCGCCCTGAAATGACCAAACTTAACATCATCCCCGAGCCTGGAAATAGACAGACAAACGCACCTTGTTGACAGCAATCGGTCGCACTTCGAGATTCTTCTTGCCCACGAGGACTAGAGGCAGATTAGATACGATATCAGGCCGCCAGTGATCAAACCATACCTTCGATGGGCCTCTTGTGTGCGAGGTTGTTTTCCAGTAGATCTTGACATTGGCGACATTGGAACTGCCTGGAAGGAGAAGTGTGATCAGGCAGCGGCGAGGGCTGGAGTTGCGGATACCACTTACCCCCACTCAGGATCGCTGTTCCTGTAATGCCATGTGATAGAGCTCTTCTTCACCTCGATATGACTTCCAGTAGTTCGCTGAGGGAATCAAGACCATTAATATGAGCCCTTCAGTTGGGAGGAATCGAAGTGCGCACCTCAGTATAATACTTAAAGATTTCATGTACCTCCACCATCCAGCTCATGTCCAACGACTCCGTGAAATTCTTCCATTCCGTCTCTCCGCGCTCCTTCACGAAACCACCGTGCTCAGCAGAGAAACCTATGTTGGTCAGATGTCCTAAATGCTGCTCCAAGAATTCGCCATCGCGACCGGAGATAATGTAGACCAGGTTCTTCGGATCCTCTGCAAGTTTAGTGAGGGCAAGGAGCGTCTTCTCTGATGGAGTGGCCATGCTCGGGACTTTGACAATCGGAGCGAGGGTCCCCTAACAAACAAAACAACTACATTTAGCCATGGTGATAGAGAAAGACCTAGATGACACTAACGTCATAATCAAACAAGAACAGCCGTTTCTTGGCGTTCGTGTACTTCTCCTGCAAAACTTCCTTGGGTATATAGGGCGTCTGCTTAGCAGTGTCCTGCCCGTTGATCTGCCCGAGCAACATCTTCGCAAGGACGGCGGCCCACGTATGGGAGGTGTGGGTCGTGACGACTTTATACAGTTTTTGGTGTCTCTCGGCCTTTTCGGCTTCCGACATGACGAGACCCTGATTTATTGCTGCAGCAACGTCCTATGCAAATGAGATCCATGAGTCACATATGATAAGAGCGGGCGTAAGAGATATCAACGCACCCCAAGATTCCAAGGGTTGACTTGCAGCGCCTCCGACATGTGCTTGCTGATACCCATGAATTCACTGAGGACGCTAGGGCTCTTCTTCGTCCGTTCCTGCGCGATAACAAATTCCATCGAAGTCGTATTCATGCCGTCTCGCAGGGGCGTGATGACCGCCAGGTCAGCCACCGAGAGCAAGGCGTAGAATTCGTCCTTCTTGAGAGTTTGATGACTATGAACAGGGATGCTCGTTAGCATTTTCTTTGAAAGTCTGTGAAGCGGAAATAGTAAAACGCACTAGTGATGGACAGGAATGAAATCTAAGCTCCCGAACTCTCCGTTGATATGGGCAACGAGCTCGCTGACCTGCCTCTCCAGTTTGGGAGAGTCAGTCAGCGCAGGGGACGTCACTTGGATCATGACAACGTTCCCGATCCATTCGGGATAATCTTGCATGAGCTTCTCGAATGCGCGAAGCTGAGGTTTAAAAAAACATTAGTTGTGACGTCATGACGAATAGCAAGAGACACACTTTCTGCAGAACACCCTTGACAACATCAAGCTTATCGCGTCCTACGATAATCTTCTTGCCTTCGTACAGCGTTCGCAGGGCCTCAAACTTGGGCTGGATACCGGGACGAAGACTATTGCGATATGCATCAATACAAACTAGAGTCAGGCCACGACATGCGCGAGCACTTACACATCTCTGGCAACGCGTTCTGCATCTATCCCCACGGGACAATGCATGACGGCACTGACGTGACCTTCAACATCGATTCCACGCGAGTTGGATTCATACCCACAGACCCGGATACATGTCGAGGTGAAATGCCTCGAATACGAGTATGTCTGTTGTTAATGGGAGCCATCAGAAAATGCACCGAATTCAGAAAGTCTGGACTTGCCTGGAAACAAACCAGATTCGCACCGAGCATGCCGTCCAAAATCTCTTTGCGTCCTGAAACGTCATCCGTCAGCCACAGGCAATATTATTATGATGATTCCAAAGAGACACTAACTTGGCAGGCATCTGAACACTTCGCTACTGGGAAAAGGGGTGTGCACGAAAAGACCCAGAACCGCGTCTGGAATAAGCTCCCTCACTAGCTTTGGTAGGAGAAGCAGGTGGTAGTCGTGCACCCAAATGAGATCGCCTGGCCTGTAGACCTGCGCAATTTTCTGGGCAAAGGCGGCGTTGGCGGATTCGTAGAAGGGGTAATGGGAGTCGGCGGAGGCGTATTCCGTGGCGACATCTTGCCACAGAAGGTAGTGGAAAAGGGGCCACAGAACTAGAGATAAATTAGCGACGCTCCCAACGAATTGCCGCAACGTAGAAACTCACTCTGTTTGCAGTAACCATCATAGTGACCATGCGCCACCTTGTCGTCGAGCCAGACAGGGACATACTTGGTCTTCTTGTCGTCATCAAGATCCCGGTCCGACTCTTTTGGCTGATACGTTCTCAACGCGTCATCAAGAGCGGCTTTGTCCGCGTCGGTTACGGTCTCCGCAGAGATGTGTTCGCCTGGCGTGGGTGATTGGATATCGCCAGTCCATCCGATAATGAGCTGCTCGTGTGTCTCAACGAGCGAGTTGATCCCCGAAATCATCGCTGCATGACCGTATCGAGGAGCCAGCGTCCATACAGGACTGTCTTTGGTAGCGGACGAAGCCTCTTGTGTGGTAGTCGCATCAGCAGCAGCTGGCTGCTCATCGCCAGCTGTGGAGTTGGGAGCGACCTCAGCGGATTTTCCAGGGGGTGGAGTAGCAGGGGGGCTCAGGACACCCGCGCGATTTGTTAGAGTAGCGATGATGGGAAGATAGTGGCAGACGTGAATGATACGACCAGATAGTTGTACGCCATTAGCTTTGTGCTCGTCCTCGAGGGCCTTGACCTGTTGGCGAACCTCCTCGAGAGAAATGTCGTCACCGATCCGAGTATATCGTTCTGAAAAGCTGTCCATGGCGAACTGTAGTGGCTGAAGGCAATGTCTAAGGTATGCCTTGCCAGGGATAGAGATGATAAGAGTCTAGTCTAAGGATGTTGGTCGAATAAGATATAGGATAAGAGAGATGAACGTTTCCAGCTATGACCTCAACTGATTCATGAGATCTTCCATATAAGGAAATTAACCCCTGACGTACGACGTCGTTCAGAATCCTTCTTCAGGCTTCGGCCTCATGCCACGTTCCTATTCTGCCATCTCGTGCTTGCGACCATTGGCCTCAAAAGCTTCTCGATCTCATGGTTCAGCCGAGAACCGACCGAGAGCTTCAACAGGATTTCCCGTAATAGATACGACCTCTACTTTTAAATCTTCGCGGAAGACCATCTTGAAACATGACAAAAAGCGTCGACGTGCTCCGGATCCGGAACTCTACCGTTTTTCGCATTTGTGCTTTGGTACTTGGCACCGTTGACAGCCCTCATGGATGATGGAGAATGTGATACAGTCCAGCTGCATCCATCCAAGACGTCCTTCGTTTGGGAGTGACGATACTCAGGCTTCAGCTCCGCATAGACCGAACCGAGCAGGGGAGGGCACAGACAACGTTTAGAAGTCATCCGCCATGATCAGCAATGTCCTGGGATTGAGCTGAATATAGGCATTTGATTTCAGGCAATAATACACAACAGATTCGGTAAAATTTCTCATCTGGCAAGAAGGTAAGTACGGTAGCGCTTTGATCAGAGTTACAACGAAGCAGAGAATGTGAATATGTGCACAGAAGGTAGGAATTAAAGAAAAGCAGAAAGAAAGTATCATGTTTCTTTCAATTTTGTGAAGAGTAAGAAAACGAGTCCATTACACAGCGTCAGTCTGAATGGGAGCGACTTGGCCACCCTTCGCGGCAGTCCCGGTGAAGTTGTGCCAGCGATCATTGAAACGCACATCTAGAGTCACACAACATCAGAAACGAAGAAAGAAATTAGAGAAGGTGAACGTACCCAGAGGTCTTCCACCGTACATGTACTGCTGGAATTTCGCTGATTGGGATTGTTACAAGTTAGCGCCCTCAGATCAGAAACCCCGAAGTTTAGGAGCACGTACCGATAGCCGTCTCAGCTTCCGGTATTTGGGCAAACTGAACGACACCACAGCCCTTCGAGCGCGTTCCCTCGAAGAGAATCTCCGCCAACTCGACCTGGCCGGTGGTCTCGAACAGCTCGACAAGATCTTCGTTCGCAGTCGACCAAGGCAACTGTCAGTAAAGAAAAAACCATCAGCATTTAATTTCCGCCCGCGGAAACAATCACCGAGAACCACGTACGTTTCGAACCATAATCTGCTGGCTAGGCTCAGGTTCCACATATGCTGCCGCACCGAACCCTCCACCTCCGCCACCCATACCATACCCGCCGCCATATGCATCCATCCTGAGCCCGGCAGCACCACCGGCACCGGCGCCGCCAGGCGCAGCCTGTTGGTCAGGGCCGGAGTAGTCTGCATAGAGGTCACGGTTGGAGAAGTCGCGGCCACCAGCACCTCCCGGGGCGCCATATCCACCACGGAGGCCTCCGCCTCTGAATCCTCCGCCCCTGAGGCCACGAAGGCCTCGGGGACCACCGCGGAAGCCGCCACGGCCACCTGAGGGACCGGAGAGACCAGCATATCGATCCTGGGGGTGACATCAGGAGACAAAAGGGAGGCTCGATAAATGAACCATACCTCTCGGACTTCGAGTGTCCGTCCATACCAGTCAAAGCCGTGGTACATGGCTGAAAGACAGACAGTTATACGGGTAGGAATATATACTAGAAGATGCCTTACTGATCGCTTGGGCCGCATCCTTGGGGGTCTCGAACACAACAGTGCCGGAACCCTTGGGACGACCATCCGCGCCAATGTTGATATCAGCTCGGACGATGTTACCGGCAGTGCGGAACAGATCCTTTAGGTCTTGCCATCCAGCTTGGTAGGGAAGCTGTGATGGACGCATCAGCAGCTGCAAGAAAGTTTTGCGGACAGAAGCGACTAACATTCCCAACATAGAGTTGGTTGCCTGGGTTGTTCTGAGTTCCGAAGAAGTTATGCGAAGGAGGACGAGGGGGAGGCGCAGCGTTTAAGCCCTGTCCTGCCATAGCCATACCTATTTTGCCAGGCACAGGGGTAGCACCAAATCGAGCTTCATTCTCTCGGTCCTACATGCAATGGCGCTTAAAAAGGTGTTGATACGATGAAGCTGCACTGCGCGTACCTCTCGAATGAAGACGGGGCGGCCAAGAAGGGACATCTCGGACAACTCCCGGATGGACCTTTGAGAATCCTCTTGAGAAGCAAACTCGACAATCCTGGCAATGTGATATGAGCAGAGCGACAGGTATGATCCGAGACGAAACTCACCCGCATCCTTTCGACACTCCGGTGGGCGTGACGAGTACTTCGGCGAATAGAACCTCACCAGCTACCAACCCCAAAATAAAACTCCCATCAATATCCTTCTCGACAACTCCATTCCATCAATGAAAAAGGGAAAACGTAAAACACTCATTCTCCTTCCCGCCCTTGCTCCTGGAGTCCCCCACGAAATGAAAACAGCTCCCCCAAATCAAGGTTCAACCAGACACACTCCCCTTCCCAATCGACATGGGAAGGAGTGCGCATGAACCAGGCCACCACCCTTTGCCTCTGCTGCCGCTGCCACTTCTTTCCACAACTTTGAAAAATCGAAAAAACTGTAATCCCCCACCCACCTCCCCTCATGAATTCTATCAGGTCCCGGTATTTGACCTCGTAGCTTAGGTTGCCGACGTAGACACGGTTTTCTCTCTTGCTGACTTTGGCGAACTCGACAGCTTCTTCATGATCTGCGTTCATGGGTCCTCCAAGGGATCTGGCGAACGAATCGGCTGTTTTACGGTCGCGGCTACGAGAGCGGCTGCGTGATGCAGGAGAACGGGATCGTGAGCGTGAGCGAGAACGACGAGAACGACGTCTAGGTGAAGCAGAGCGACGTCTGGAGCGGGAACGAGAGCGGGAGCGTTTGCGACGCTGTACGAACACGTGGAGTTAAATAAGGACTCGATATTGAGGCGGTTCTCATAAGAGGGTACTCACATCGCCATTCCTTCTCTCTTCGGGCTCCCAGTGATCTCCGCCAGCACCGCCCCCACCTCTACCTCCTCCTCCCCTGCCACTGCGTCCTATTTGAACGAAAAAATAGCAAAATTGATAAGTATGTCTCATACGAGCAAAAAGGAGGCGACGAACCTGATTCCCGCCTGTCGCGACCGCTATCCTTGTCGCGGTCTCGTCTACCATCCCTCTCCCTGTCTCTATCACGGTCTCGCTCTCTTTCCTTGTCGCGGTCGTAATCACGGTCCCTGTCCCTTTCCCGATCTCTGTCACGGTCTCTACCGCTGCTCGACGGCGCAACTGCCTTCTCCTCGACATCGTCCTTGTTCTTCATATCCACGTCCATCTTGACTTGTGATTTTGCTCCTGGGTCGACCTGTATAAAGGGCAACTTGAAGAGAAAACGAAAAGGAAGAAGTTAGCGCTGAGTCAGTATTTTCCGCTGCAGCAGGGCGGGATCTCAATCGGACTTTCAAACATTGTGGCGCCAGTATTTTCCCTTACGAGATTCGACGTGTCTGACTCTGAGGTCTTTCATTCTTTCACCATAAATCTGATCGATTGACTAGAGTGTAAGCCGTAGCTTGAGCTGCTCATAGATAATATTTGTCGCCACAAGGTCACTTCGAAAGAGGTTCACAAACTTTAAACTGATCGTGGGATTCCCGTCGACACTGCCAAGGCGTA
>CEMG01180080.1:0-16548 GCA_001179705.1 Baeospora myosura
GTCTTCTCTCTACCCTTCACATCATCACATTCCCATCGCCTTCACTATCTCATGCATATTTCCATATTTCCATACTTATCCACCCGTCCATCTCTTCATCTGTGACACGCAGTTCTCGCCCTTCACCAATACAGTCGCCTTCACAACATCATATCTTCCGCTCCCGCCACCTCAAGACATCGCCATCCGGGGAAAGGGCGGAGTAGTTCGACTGCTTCGTCCGCATGCCCCCTTGCCGTGGGTCCCCGGCTTAGAGTCGAAAGACTTGACTAAGTGCATGTTAAACCTCAAGCACCCCTTGGCCTCCTTCGGTTCCGAACTCAATGTTGAGTCGTCTTTTTCACTGCACTGTCGATTACTCAAACCTTCAATCTACGGGTAAGCAGGTGGTGTGGTCACCGAGGTGACTGCTTCATCGACATCACTTGTATTTTCTTGTCGTTCGTGCGTATACTACTAATTTGTATGTACGCATATCACTGCTGTCTTCTGGTAGTACAATGAAAATCAAACGAGATCTTGTTTTGAGTGCCGTCTGCTGGAGCAAGTACTTCTGATACATCTCACTCAGTCTGTCTCTACGAAACGAGAATGGATAGATAGAGCAACAACGACAGCGATACAAACGTTTTGTACAAGACACAACACCTCAAAGATCCTCGTCGTCTGAGATATGAATCTCGTCCACATTGGCCAGCGGGGCGGCCGGCGCAGACGGTTCTTCAGCCTCATCTCCCTCCTCGGGTTTATGCAGCGCAGTCTTCTTCGCCGCGACAAACGCCGGTCCGCCAGCCTGTTTCTCAGCAGCAGCCATCGCATCTCCCGCCTCATGATCATCATCATTGACCTTCCTCGTCCCTTCCCTTGCAGCCGTCGTCTGCGCTGAGAGATAACTCGCCTCCGTGTTGAACTGAGCTTGCACGCTACGTTTGATACGCAGCATCTCCCTGAATGTATCTTCCGACCCGGTCTCGATCTCGAAGCTGTTCCATTCACTCCAGAATTTGGGATTGACGCGGGGGTCGCAGAACTGGGAGGCGTGCGCATAAATGGCGCGGGCACGGTCAATTTCACCGAGTTTACGCTCGAGAGCGGCAAACCTGAGACACATTTCGGCGGTCTGACGGTCGGGAAGAACTGCAATCATTGGAGTATGTGAGCAGTCGTCAGGTAGATAAGGCGAGTAAACGTACCCTCCAGAGCGCGCTCATAGATCGGACGACTAGCCGGTAGACCGTAGTTGGCTGTAGCTTTCGCAATATAAATGGTGTACATCTTCAAAGGCAATCAACCACTGCAGCATAGCACCACTAAATAAGATGCGTACCTCGAACTTATCGTCGTCAGCAACAGCCTGTGCTGCTCGGTCGAAGATTGCCATCGACTTTTTAGCAAGACCAAAGTCCTCTTCCAGCTTCGCATACATGAGGAACAGAGGTTTGCACGACTTAGGCGGACATTTTTCCAATGCTTGCTCAAAGAGATCCCGAGCACGTTCGATTTTGGAGCCACCCTGTTTCCACCTTGTTAATTTTTTCGCAGCGACCTGAGAGACCGAGACACTCACATATCGCTTGATAAATTTAGACAGATAGATGTTCCAGATCTCGAAGGATATCGGGAAAGTGAAGAGTTCTACACCTCGCTCGTAAACCTACTTGCGGTCAGCAGCTGTTACATTTGTAAACTTCGCTGCTTACCTTGAAGCTCTCCTCGAAATACTTGTTCTCCTCCAAGAAAGCCGCGTAGTTGATGATGATCTGTGCATTCGCTATCCGAAGTTCCAGGATCTTGTCATATACCGCTTTAGTTGTCTCTACAGTGCCGATGGACTCTTCAAGATCCACATAGAACGACCACAGCTTCAGAGACTTGAAGAGTCTTGTTTGTGCCGAGAGGGTCTGGAAGGTAAACTATAAGTATTGGAGTCAAGATTTTCCAGGGAATACGCCTACGTGATCATGATAGTTGATTTTGACATTCTTAGGGATAGCAGCAGCCCGCTGCATGACCCTGATAGCCTCATCGTAGTTTCTGTGGCAGTTCCGCATAAGCACAGGAAGGAGGAATGCATGAAAAACTTACTCGTGACGGATTTCCAGTTCAGCCCACTCGCACCAAACTTCGGCAAGATCCTCGACGGCCTTGAAGTTGACCTTGGTACCCTTTTCGAGGATTTTACGGGCACTATCGAGATCTGCCTCTGCCTGCCCAGTGACGCCGCCCTCCTCGTAAAACTTCGCGAAGTTGACATACAGTCTGTGCAGATTCGCTGTAGCCTTCCGAGGCACAACTGTTGCCAATGCTTTGGTGTATGTCTCGGCCACCTGACGTCGAGTCGTTGTACTATTAGTGACGAGCAAAAATACACAACAGCTGAAAACGTACCTTCTCGTCATCCTCGCCCCACAAGGCAACTCTCTTTTCCCACTCCTGCACATCATTCGGGTTCCGTCTGATCAACACATCGTTCACCAAGAATGGCCTGCGATCCATCAACTCTTCGAACTCCTTCATGTGCACGTCGAGTTCTCTCTCAGTCTCCGCCGCGTCCTCGTCGTCCTCGTCGCCCAAGCTCTCCATCATGGCGCTCATCAACGATTCGCCGAACTCTGCATACGCATCGAAAATTTGGGTGAAATCGCGAATCGTCAAGACGCTCGCAATCCCCTGTTCGAATGTCTCCTTCGCCCGATCAAACTCGCCCCGTTTTATCCAATATGTGGCTAAGCCCGTCCACAAACGCCCAGCCTGGTCCTTGTAAACTGTGAGACCGTCCTTCTGGATAATCTTCTCGATGTTGAGTCTTCGAGAGCTCGTAGGGTCCTCGTCCTCGTCATACGGAGGGAGGGCTTTACCCTCAGCTGTAACAGCTACCGAAGGGCCTCCAAAGCGAATGAGCTTCCCATCGAGAGAAACAGGCTCAACGGTCTGTTGAGCCGCCTCTGCAGCCGCGGCCTCATCTTTCGCAGTCGCAGCATTGGACTCGATAGTCTCCTCGACGTCCAACCCAACCTCGTCGGAGAACTTCTCCACTACGTCCAGCCAATCACCCAGTAGTTGGTACGGGCTTTTGCCCTCGGGGCTGGTATACTCGCCCCGCGATGCTTTCCGTGCGAGCGAAAGGAGGAGTTTGGCTGCCTCCAGAGGCCGTGGAGGGGCGTTGACAGGGTTTAGTAGGAGTGCTGTAAAGTGCTCGGTGACGGTTGGGTCGACACCTAGGTAACGTCGGTATACTGCTACTGTTGTTGATCCGCCTCTTATTTCGGACCAGAGGAGATAGCGCACCCAGATGCGCTGGTGGAGGGATGGGGGAAGAGTTCGGAGGGCGCGGTCGAATGTACGTCGAGCGTGGGTATGCGAGAGTATTGGTGGGCAGAGGGGGTGGAGGAAAAGGGATAGATACATCAGCCATAACCGGGGAAGCTGGTTGAAAATGTCAGAACAAGCCGAGCAATAGAGGAGAACAGGAAGACGTACTTTTGGTAGCCACATCAGTGCTCGTTCGAATGTTGCGACCAGGGATTTCCATTCTTCCCAACCAACAACGGGATCAAGACCACCCTCCCATTTCTCCAAGTCCTCCTTCTCCTCTTCCAGCGCGTCCTTCATCTCAGGAAGCTTCTTTTTTCCGCCTGCCTTCTTCTTCACCACCAACCTCCCCATTACAAACGACATACGCATGTTCAAGTATGACTTCCATAACTTGAATGAGTTGGGAAATTGAACCAGAGCAGATTCATAGAGGTATGTGAGTCGTTGAAGAGATATACGCGAAAGAGGTGTCGCCAGAGGACCGAGTAATGCCGCGACTTCCTCGGGCAAATCAGGAGACTTTTCGGTCTTCAATTCTGAAGCAGAAGCCTCCCGTGTGGCGTTAAGTGCAGTCCACCATGAGCGAAAAGACTGGGGATTTCGCAGAAGGTCCTCCTCCCGGTGCAAATCCTTGGTTGTAAGGAGCTCTGGGTGAGATACAGGACTAGGGATAGGTGAAGTGAGAGGAAAGAGAGCCTTCAAAGAGCTCGCAGAGGGTAATTTGGCTGCGACAGAGGGCATTTTGGCCGTCGAAAGACGGATTGAGAGAGAGAGCTTCGGTCTCAGTGTTCAGAAATCGTTGGACGTTGTTTCCCACGGTAAGCTTTCTGACTTGGGCCAGCTACACTCAATCATGGTGCGCCTTAAACCGCGTATCGCAAGATATTCTTCTCAGAGATGCTCTTCAGCACGGAGTCAAACGAGTTAGCCATAGCAAGGAGGCTATCGAAGCCAGGAAACTGCGAGAACAATCCAAAATCAAGGATTATCTCGCGTTAAGCGATGAGATACTCAGCCGGGTACGTACGATGATGACTTCACGCGCGTTCCATCTCATTTCCTTCACCCACACAGAAGAAAGACAAGGACTGGTCCAAAGATGCTTTAGACTTGACCACTCGTCTTCTCCAGATCAATCCAGAATTCTATACAGTGTGGAATTATCGGAGGGACATCCTTGTGCACGGGATCTTCGCAGAAAGGTATGGTTACAATCCAGCTCTCCGTTACGGAACACTTAAAGTGTAGTTCATTGCAGCTCCCCCGAGGAGATCAACGGCTTACTGTCAGATGATCTCTCAATGACAACCGTTGCCCTGAAATCCCATCCTAAAGTATACTGGATCTGGAATCACAGACGGTGGTGTCTCGAGAACGTCCCTCGTGGTCCAGGCTCTGATGATGAAGGCGACCCGGAAGGCTGGCGGAAGGCCAACTGGAACAAGCAGCTCTTCATGGTGGAGAAGATGCTCGATGTCGATCCCAGAAACTGTGCGTGACATTCCACTTTGCCGTGTCGCATTGTCGGCCTTATTTCTCCGACCTCATCTGATCCCTATCCAGTCCATGCATGGAACTACAGGAGATATGTCCTCGCCAGCTTGCCAGTTCCCAGATCCGAAACCTCCGAATTAACGTACACCACTCGCAAGATAGAGGCTAATTTCTCAAACTTCAGCGCATGGCACCAGCGCTCCAAAGTGCTTACCTCGTTATGGACTGCCGGCAAGCTTGACCAAGCCAAATCCAAGGAAGACGGTCAGTCAGGTGAACCCACCTTAACGTGAAGCGGGTACCAATCTTTCCCCAGAATTTGAACTCGTGCGGAATGCTATGTATACGGACCCCAACGATCAGAGTGTATGGTTATATCACCGCTGGCTCGTGGATGCGGGTGAGTGTATATTTGGTAGCCTATAGTCTCTCTATTCCCATTGCTGATTGCATGTATAGGTGACGACGAGAAAGTGCTCCGAAGAGAAATAGGTGTTATTCAGGAACTTCTGGACGAGCAACCTGATAGCAAATGTTGGTGGCGTTCCCCTTTCTTTTTCCGTGATACGCTGCTAATTCATCTGATCTAGGGTGCATGGAGTCTATGGTTCATTACAAACGTTTGTTACTTCGAAATCACTCCTCGGCTTCGACATCAGAGGCATTGGTAGACGACTGCGTGCGGCTGCTGGGATCCCTTCGTGATCTAGATCCTGGGCGAGCAAGACGATATGATGAGATCGGTGAGCCTGATAATCAATCTTCCTGTGAACTTTGACTGATATAAGGAGCAGAGAAAGACGTCGTGAACCAATAGTAACATGATCTAATCTGATTTAGACCATGTAGACACGATCTTGTGGTATAGACGGAATGCCATTTCCCGCTTTACTCATCTTACGACCTCTGGCACTCAAAAGTCACGAAAAGCGCATGTTCTGGGACGGTACAACAGTCAGGACTCGGATACACCTCCCCCCATAGTCGTACACCTTCGTACACTCTCTGATGGATATGGTTTACAAGCTAGAAATCTAGCACTTGCACTCTCCGGGCTTGCAGGCGCAGCTACAATGCAGATATGTGAGTGGTGGGGACGCCAATGAGCAGAAACAGACGTACGAGGCGCCGCAGCTGCAGGTGGTACTGCCACAGTTGGCCTGGGAGACGGGGGTCTGTACGGTCTGCGAGACAAAGAGGCATCAGTTCGGTATGCAGGACGACGGACTCGAAGAGGTACGCACAGTGAACATTATGAATTTGGTGATGCTGATGAAAGTTCTTGGTAGGTTCAAGAAGGCTTGTTGGGAGTGTGAGTATCGAATGCGCCCTTTATATACGGCCTGGGAGGTATTTGCCCCTATTTGTCAAGCTGTCCCCATCGTTATCGTTTGTTGTTTGTTGCTCCGGAACTAGATCCCGAAAATGATAATCGAATTCGGATTTGGTTACGCGGGTTACCTCCACGAAATGGCGCAAACTGCTGATTGGCTTCTCCACAAACTTGCTCACCATTTCTCAACTCCGCAGTGGATTACAAGGGATCTCTGCTCCTGTTTACGGAAGCATTTGAGGCTGGACGCTGGAGCTAACACCAATCCCGAGTGGACTTTGATAATGCCTCGGCATCTCTCTTACCCCTGTCCTTCGTTTCATCTTCTGGCAATGGATCATCTGGACATCGATTACAACGTCATCTCAGTCACCTCTTGGGTAGATCCACAAAAATTCAGCAGCCGATTGACCTCGGTGGTGGAGGGGTCACTGGCAGGGACACACCGACAGCATTAAGCTTGATTTAGCATCTCGTGAACCCTCTCGTCATTCTATCAACCCGGTAGATACCAAACTTGCTCTACCATTAAAGCCTACAATCGAGTCATCATGGTACTCTGAAGGTACTTTGCACCCGAACATCATTTGACTCACGATCTTCACCCCAAATATGCCCCAGAAATCGCAAGGACCTGGACATCGAAGCCGCGGAGGAGACAATCCATAGCGGGAGATGGACCTCGACCTCGCTCTGCAAGTCATACCGGCCGGACGATAAGCTCTTCTAGGGCATGCGACGACAGGTATATGACAGGGATAAACAAGAAGTTGTGTCGTCGACGGACCCTTGGCTCTGCATTACTTGAATCGGGTAAGAGGCAGAATCGCACCGTGGAGTCTGGAGGAGTCCGCCGACGGAGCTGGAACGTGCAGACAGAAGTTGATTCATAGCCGTCACCTGGACGTAGGGATTAGGAAGCAAGGAAGAGCGACTTACTTCAGGGGGTTTACTTGTTGGCGGACTCATCAAGATACCATCGGACATATGGGCAATGCAAGACTGCCTCGACTGGTGCGTCGTAGCGCCCAATGCTGGCGGCTTCGGGATATCATTGGGCGGCGTAACCATACTTGCCTGGACCTGATGCTGGGGTGCACCTGTCACCCCTGAACCATCGTCAATTCTACTCGAGGATGAGAGATGTCGATGAGGTCAAAGAACGAGGTCTACTAAAAACGTGCGTTCATCTAGATGCGGCTCTGACCGAGTCTGACGAGCGGGTCAAGAGTCTGCCAAGAAGGTACCAAGACACCTAGACACCATATCGTCTTCGCCGTTCTTCGTAATCCCTCAGGAGGAATTCCAGCTAGTGCGAGTCTTTGAAGACGAGGCCTGGTCCGGGTTATTGGACGCTTATAAGAAGTCGAGCGTATGTACGACTCTGAGCTAATATACACACAATACTGTGTGCCGTCGTTGGTGAGCGCTCTAGGTCATCCTTGAACTTCAAAACGACACCATACAACTCATCTCATATTTCTCAATTCCATCTTGTGAGATTGTGGAGTAAAGGGTAGCGATCAAACTTCACGTGATTCTCCATGTCGATGATACTGAGGCGAGATGGAGATTATGCACCGACTGTGGATTTCCGCCGTCCGAGACGCGAAACATGGTCTAGTAGTCGGGCTACCGAGTAGCACACTAACTGCCTCGATTGACGGCGTCTGGCACCATCTAGCATATCAAGCAGCACGTCTGTGGGGAGCTCGGTCAGTTAAGGATATGATACCTCCCGCCAATAAATTTGGAGGTCATCGATATTCATCATAGCCATCCATTTGGGATCATAGCTCCAGATTCGAGGAAGAAGGAGATAAAATTAATTGCTCTGCTCCATCCTGACGAATGACAGAGCCTTCGGGTCTATAAGTGGTGCCAGAAAGGTGGAGTTCAAGTGATGGGGAACGAGGCGATTAGCAGAAATCCAGATACTCTCAAGCAGTTATCTACTGAATTGGCAGGAGAGGGGAGAAAATATTACTTGAAAATATATGAAGAGCCAGGATGTGTCGACGTCGGGAGCAACGGGGCGCAATGATTCCCAACGATGAGTAGCACCCGGCCGTTTCCGATCAGCCTGGTGGCCTCGTGTTTTCGGCGTGTTGTTGCACTTGCAGTATACGGCGCAAAAAATTATTGTTATCATCTCCCCTCATCTACTGACCGTCATCTAGGTCGCCTGTTCATCTGCGACCATGGATAACCGTGCTAATGCTCTGCATGACCTCTTTTCGCGCGGTTCGACACCCCCCGTACCGCAATCTCAACAGCAGCAGCAGCAGCAGTACAATGTTGGAGCTTCACACCCAAGCAATGTTACTTCTCCGACCCAGATTGACTCTCTTTTCCAAAATCTGAGCCCTTCTTCTGATCAGGTTCACCAGCAGCAGCATTCGAGTGGCCAGGTTCTCGATGCGTACAGCAATGCGTCGCCCACCACGTCCAGTTTGTCACTCATGGATGAACCCACGACTGCAAACATCTCTGCGTCCAATTCTACCACAGCAGAGAGGCAAAGTGCCCTGCTGTCGCTTTTGGGTGGCCCTTCGTCCAACAACACACGCACTGCTGCTGTTGCTGGCCCTCAGCTGCCACAACAAGTCCCTACGCCTCCAGGTTCATCACAGCGGTCGAATGCTTCTCCTACACATAACGAGACACAGGGTAAAATCCTGCTGGAACAGCTGATGTCCGGGTGAGCAGACTCTCCTTATCTCTGCCAACCGGTCTTCGTTTTCTGCCACGGCATGATGTTCGAGTACATGAGGTTGTTGCGTGTCCAGGGTCCTGTTTGCCGAGTGTGAACTTGATTTTTCCCTCCCTTCTCCTCCTTCTCCTCCTTTTCTTTCTCCTCTTTCTCCTCTTCCTTCTCCGTCATGATTTCCTATTCTCCCATGATTTCTTACGCCTCCATGATTCCTTATACCCCTTTTAGAAACCCTCCTAGGTCGAATTATTCCGATTCTCAGCGCGGATCGCTTCCAGGTGCAGCACCGTCGCCTCCTTATGGTAACACCCCCCGCGAAGGTGAATATCGCCAGTACAATCAGCAGCATGATCCTGCTATCGAGATCGCTCAGAGGTCGCAACCTCCCATCCAGCAACAACAGTCGCAGGCCGCTCCATTACCGCCGCCACCACCGCCTACTCAGCAGCAACAGCAGCAGCAACGTCCTCCCTCACCACGCAAGTCCAGCATGTTCGACTTTGTCTCTCCCTTCGATGCCCTCTCCTCTTCTGGCTCTATCAAAAAGAAGCCTGTCCCTCAACAGCCCTCGACCTTCTCCAGCGGCAATGAGGATTCCGGATCCTGGACTGCGGTCTCGACCTCAGACCCTAAGCGCCAGTCCGTCGACAATTTGCTCGAGCATCTGACCAGACAGCCATACGAGGCCTATGTGAACAGCGGCGACTACTCACAGAGCGAGCAGCAGCAGCAACCACGTGCTCCACCGCCGCCCATCCCACCTAAGCCTTCAGTAGCGTCCCCGCGATCGTCACCCCCAAAGACACAGGCTGTGCGCGCCGTCAACACCAACCGGTTTGTCGACCCACCACAGGGCCCATCTGGGAATGGCCGACGCGATAAGGAGAGCTCGCCTGGGCCTCGTGGGTTGAGGAATAACAAGGGTGCCGTCGGGCAAGGGAAGTTGACCAACAACAAGAACACGGTATCGAGCCCAAGGTGCGTTAATCAATCTACTTCAGCAGGAGTCATAAATTGAAGCTGATCGTGATATATGTAGTCCCCAAGCCCAAAACATTGTTTTCGATGTGTCCCAGGCCCTGGACGACATTCAGGCTCCCCGGGATTCCGTCAAGTCGACGGCGATTGCACTGGTGCGGCAGGATTCGGTGTTTCTTCCTGGAACCACTATCGGTGCTACGCATTGGGTTGCGTACGCCATGACCAAAGGTCGCGTTCGTGTGATCTCCAGGTCGAGTGGAGATCGGACGCTGCTGCAGCTTCCGGCAGAAGTGTTCCCGCCATCGGCGAGTGTGTCTGATATGGCTGTCTTCGGCAACAGACTCGCTGGTGTCACTACGGATGGTGGGTTTGTCGTTTGGGAGCTGCCAGAGACTATCGAGGATGATGTTCCGTAAGTTTTGTTAAATCCCTTCGATGACCTTGCCTCATGAAACCTATGACAGGGGTGCTCTATTGCTTTGTGTTCCTCCTTCGCACGATTCTGATGCTCTGCAATCCGTACGGTGGCATCCAAAGGAGCCTGACACATTGGCTGTAGCCTCTGAGAACCAAATTTATCTCATTGATCTGGCAAACACCCCCGCGCTTCGTGGACAGACCCTTGCACAGTCTGATCTTCACCATATCGGACAAGTTTTTTCTGTACCTTCTGTAAGTCTCAAAGTACTTTATCACATCTACCGGCTAACCATTTGAGCAGACTATTGTTGCCTTCGATTTTGATGTTTTACACTATGCTCTTGCTACCATCTCGGTAGACTCTACTTTAACTATCTGGAATATGCACGACAAGCTCCCCTATACCACGCACAAAATCCGGGGCGAAGATATACCCTCCTCGCTCACCTTCGTTGACGGGGGTATCGTGGTCGGCCGCAAGAACGGCACCATCTTCCAACTTCTCTCTATCACCAACAAAGCCGTCCTCTCCACGATCAAGTTCATCAACGGCATCCAAGACGATCCAGATATGTTCGGGCACGTCAGCTACGACTCGCGGATCCAGACGCTGTGGGTGGCCAACTGTCGCCGCGATAGCATGCTTGCGTTCAAGATCAACCTCGAATCCTCTGTCGTCGGCGGTGAAGAGGCGTACCGAGGGTACTTCGAGCAGGTTGTTGAATTCGCTGGGCCGAAACCTACTATCCACTTCGTCATCCTAACAGCTGATGCTGATCCCAATGGCGCCGAAGCTCACGCCGCATGCGTCGCAGCCAAAGTGGCTCCAGGGGAATTGGCGTTGGTGGCCTTCTCTGTGCATTCGAGCGGCGTTGATCAGATTCTGATCCGCAAGGAGTGGTTTGATACCGCTCTGTCGTCTGCTGCAGCCAAGTTCCCACCTTACGCTCTCCCACAAGTGCCACAGGCTGTCCCCGCGGAGAGTAAGGGTCCTCGACAGATCACGCAGCTTCCTGCGAGCATCGCGCAGCAGCAGCAGCAGCAAGTACCTGCTCGCCAAAGAACACCCCCGTCCGAGGACGTAGAAGCCGAGCTTCCACGCGACGAGGGGCGAATCGAGGCGAAGCCGAAGGGATCGAAGGGCAAGAATGTCAACTTCAAGGAGAAGGAGGACAACGGGAAGGATAAGAATGCCAAGTCCGGTGAAGCTCCTGTCAGTGAGTCTGCCCTTGGACAGACCTTGACTAAGGAGATAAGGAAGATGGAGGAGAGTCTCCACACGCGGATCGGGAGACTTGTTGGGAAGGAGATGGAGAAACAGAGTACGCCTTATCGTTCTGTTTCTTCGAGTTGCGACTAACCGCGTACTTCAATAGATCAACGACTGGAGGAAGTTCGTGCCACCGAGCAGGTCGAGGACTTCGCTCGTCAAGAGAAAATCCTCAAGTTGATTTCTACTGAACTCACACGGAACACGACGCGAGTCGTCGAGCAGGCGGTGAAGAGCGAAGTTCAGAATTCAGTGCTGCCGTCTTTGGAGAATATCACCAAGATTGAAGTTCGGGCGGCTCTCAATGAGCAGGTTGGCGGCGGTATGATCGACTATATCAGCCAGGTGAGAGCATCTGCCGTTGCTTTTTTTGTGCTCTTCTGACGCTCGTTTTGCAGAATCTTCCTGTCGAGATCGAGAAGCTCATTCTTCGACCTGATATCACCAACCACTTTGCACATATGCTGTCGTCCAATTTGACGCCTTTGATGGAGCGACATGTCAAGGACGCCATCACCAAGACATTCATGCCTGTATATCAACAGCAATCGAGCAACATGCATCAGGACCTCATGCACGAAGTTCGCGGCGATTTGCACAAGCTCAAGACAGATCTGACAAGCTGGCAGAATGAAGCACTGCGTGCTCAAGAGGTATTTTGGTTTCTTATTTTGCCTGGCCTAAAGTAATGACGTTCGTGATCAGAATTCCATCCGGGAGCTGGAGCGTACCGTCCGGACCTTGTCTGAACAAGTCAAGTTCCTGACCATGAACCCTCCTGGGGCACCCTCTCTCCACCATCTCCAACAAGCACCTCAATCTCAAAACTCGCCTAGTTCATCCCACTCTCAGCCGAACCCTCATCTCCGGCAATTGCCTCCTCCCGCCCCAGTGACATCAAACTATCCTGGGGGTCATGGAAACTTCCCTCAGCAACAGGTGGCCCCGCCTGTTCTTCCTCCCACGTGGTTCACATCAGGTATCGCTGCGCCACAGGCGTCGCATCCCGCCACGATACCTCAAGCACCTCAGCAGCCGCCGCAAAGTGAACGGACGCCTCCCATCAAGCCTGAGCAGTGGGACGAGATCTACCTTGGAGTGCTGCACACCCAGGATGCTTCGAAGCTGCGGGACTTGCTGTCGCACACTAATCCAGAAATCATCATGCCATTGAATGGTCAGCCTTTGGTGTCGCAGGCCGTCATTTTGACTCTGGTCCATCGTGTAAGTACTCCACGTTGCAGTTTTCCAATCATTACTCACGGTCATTCATGCAGCTCTCTGCCGTCGTGGGCGAGACCCCAACGAACGACGAGTCTTTCAAGACCTCGTTATGGTGGCTTCAGCGAGCAGTGACCATTCTTCGTCCAGAGGTAAGCTCGCTCGTTCCAAATTGCTGAGTGCCCGAACTAACTCGTGTCTAGGACAAACTAATTACCGATTTCATTCCGCGGGTCGTCCCTAATGTTCAATTATCTCTCAACACCACCAAGCAAAGACTTGCTATCCTCCCCGGTGGATCTCTAACGATGGAAACGGCAAGGACTATCTCTGACATCCAGGAAAATCTACGCCGCAAAGTGATGCCCGTTTCATGATTTCTTATGCATGCTGTCTGAGTTTCTAGGATATTGATACGATGGTAATTGACATGTTGTTATGTGTATGATCGAATGTAGTGGTACTTTGAGAGTCACGTAGCTTTTATGACACAATTCAGGTTCTTCTTCACGGCCCTAAGCAATGAAATCAAGGGGATCGCAATCAACTTGAATGAGCCGTAAGAACTACTTGCCAAAAACACACAACCTTTGTTTTGACCTGGGAGCGACGGGATTGTCGGCAAATATGCCCTGACCTCTTTACCTCCTGCCATTACGTTTTACCTACTCAACTCATTTCTGCAAAATGTTAGACCACTGCTCAATATCTCACAAAGGCACTACAATTTCCACCTACTTGTCACTTTATTTTGACTATTTATTCAGGAGGAATCGTTCTATGGTCGCGTTCGTTCACCCCAGAAGCATCCCAGCTCGCATCATCTTCGGCGTCGCCCGTGAATTCGCTCATCCGTGAAGCATTGATAGAAGGACGGACGACAGAGGAAAAATACGAGAAGGACGGATATGCTGTCAAGTGGACGTTCGTCAACGACTTGGAGCTTATCTTCGTGGTGCGTGCATTGCCCTACCTCGGGTACCTGGGCAGGGATTGACCTTTGGGCATAGGTTGCGTACCAGCGGATATTGCAGCTGGCATACGTGGACGAGCTATTGGTTGCGTTGAAGGCGTTGTTCGTGAAGCTGTTCGAACCTTTCCTCGCGTCGTTCGTTGCGTCGTTACACGCAGTGAACACCGGGAAATCCATTGCGACCGAAACAGTCGCTGCATGGGACTTTTCCAAGGCATTTGATGGATGGGACAAGGTTTTTGACAAACTCCTCAGAGGGCTGGAGGATAAAGCTGCGCAGGTACGTTACATCCACTACACAACCGACCCCCTGTTAATTCTCCTTCCAGGACCGCAAATCCCGGCTGAGAACCACCACTCGACCTACTCCTCAACTTACTCCCCCCTCGGATGATCCAAGCACAGGTACTATCTTTCATAACGTTCACTATAGAGGTGCTGATGTGTCCAAGTCGCATCTCAGGCGTCTGACGCTCCGCAAGACGAGCAACAAATCGCTCGAAATGTCCAAGCATTAAAAAACCGTCTGAGGGGACGCGGAGGTAGACGCGGAGGTCGGGGAAGTGGGAGGCCCGACACGGCCTCTGGCAGGGACAGCGTCAATAGTTCCGAGTACGTGAACCTCACCCGAAAGACCGGAGTACTGCTTATGTCCATCTAGCTCTGAAGCCGCACCGCCCAAGCGCAAAACCAAGGCCAAAGTGCAGAGAAAATGGGGTGACGAGGCTCCCACGGAGATCGACATGGCGTCGCTCGATTTCAGCTCCGACAAGCCCAACGACCGGAACGGCGAGGACATCGGTTCTCACGACATCCAAGGGCTGGTCGACCAGACATCCCTGGGCACACGCACGCGAGATGGGATGTACGAAGTCAAAGACTGGGAGTTCGCGCGAGACGACGACGAGAAGACGGACAACGTCATTGCGAATGCCCTCAGAGCCAATGAAGTCAAGGCGACATCGACGCCGGGGTCCTTGGGATCTTTGGGCTCGTTGTTTGCGCGGTTGACGGGGTCGAAGGTGTTGAGTGAGCAGGACCTGAAGCCCGTGCTGGAGGGGATGAAGCAGCATCTGATGAAGAAGAATGTGGCGATGGAGATTGCGGACAAGATCTGTGAGGGTGTGGGCGAGAGTCTCGTCGGGAAGAAAGTTGGAGGATTCCAATGTGAGGCCTACATTCCAAATCTTGCTATATCTGTCCCTGACATGGTGCCCATACCATAGCTACGAGCGCTGCTGTCCGACTGGCACTCTCTACATCCATCACGCGTATCTTAACACCAAAAACTTCTACGGACCTCCTGTTGTCTATCCGGACAAAACTCTCCTCTCCCCTCGCGTCGACCCAACAACGGATGCCGTACAGTATCACCTTCGTGGGAGTGAATGGCGTCGGGAAGAGCACCAACCTGTCCAAAGTGTGCTTCTGGCTCATACAGAATGGATTGAGGGTGTTGATCGCTGCTTGCGATACTTTCCGGTAGGTACTCAGCCTCACATCTATGACCTTCGTAGCTGATTTTCGAACGCGTTATGTAGGAGTGGAGCTGTCGAGCAGCTCAGAGTACATGTCCGCAATCTTAGTGTACTAGGCGTTAACGGCGCGACGGATAGTAAAGGTCGAGTAGAGTTGTTCGAACGCGGGTACGGCAAAGATGCGGCTGGGATCGCTAGGGAGGCTATAACTTATGGTAAGACCGTATTGTTGCTTCACTTTGTGCCTTGAATTGATTTTCTTTCTCTTGCGATAGCCAAAGACAACGACTTTGATGTCGTTCTAATAGATACTGCGGGCCGGATGCAGGACAACGAGGTGAGTAATGTATGAACCTCTTCACTATGGGACCCTGTTAATATTCTTGCTCTATTCTAGCCCCTCATGCGCGCACTTGCCAAGGTACATTTCAAAATCTACTTTTAGTGGCCGTTGCATCATATCTGACCATCCTTTTGTCTCATCTTCGCAATAGTTGGTAGCAGTGAACAACCCTGACAAGATCATCTTCGTCGGCGAAGCGCTCGTGGGCAATGAAGCCGTCGACCAATTGACCAAATTCGACCGCGCGCTGAGAGATTTCTCCTTCGCGTCGGGCGGGTCTGGGAAGGGAAGGGGCATTGATGGGATGCTAGTGACGAAGTGGGATACCGTCGATGACAAGGTCAGTACGGGCGTCACCCGGTGTTTCACCATTTACCTGTCCAGTAGCTCGGCACGGGCAGGGGATGGCCCCTGGGTTTGTGGAGTATCTTTTTGCTAACTCCTGTTCCTTTGTGTTTGTTTTGGATGTATAGGTGGGAGCAGCGCTGTCGATGACCTATGTTACAGGGCAACCCATCATCTTCGTTGGATGTGGACAGGTATGTGCTCGTCTTCTCCGTCCCCTCTACCTCCACGTTCTTCGGGTATCCTAGTGACTGACTCTCCCATGTCTTCCGGCTTTGCTTTCCAGACTTACACCGATCTACGGCAGCTGAGAGTCGGGAACGTCGTGCAAGCTATCTTGAGCGACTAAAATTATCTTATACCCGGTGGATTGTATCATGAGGATCCCCGCAGAACCAGTACTATTATTAGTGGGTACTAGTGGTCCTGTAACAGCCTGTAGCATAGAATGTCGTCTAATTATACACATGGATCTCTTCATCATGATAGCATGATAGGCCTGCTGGTTATTACCGACACGCGTCGATGGTTGCAATACAGTACAATGGGGTACATGTCAGGCTACTGAAGATGATGCTAAGACTACAAGCGCCATAAGTCCGTGAGGACCTGGAAGAGTGATAAGTATTTGATAAATAACATAGGGTATCTCAAGATGCGAT
>CEMG01180089.1:0-14964 GCA_001179705.1 Baeospora myosura
AAGTAATCGAAGGGTGGTTTCCCATCACGTGGCTAGTCGTCGCTTCCTTTCTGACCTTCACGACCCCAAAAACAAGACGTTTGTTCTCATCTTCCAGCATCCCGGATTCCAAAAACCGCGATGATATGTGAGATGCATCCTAAGGAACGTCAATCTCCCCAGGACTCGGTTTTCATCCAGTTTCACGACGGAAATTCCGCGCTTTTGAGTAGGTAGTTCGTCTCAGCATGGGTCTTAGGATCCCTGCGTACATCGGCTGCTGTATGAATTGTTGGCCTTTTGGAATTAGCCTGAGCGTTCATTTGAAGCGCATCTGTGGAAGACGCGTCGAAGCCTGCAGGTCGATTCCCTTCTCACCCCTGTTCTGACCCTGATTAGCCCTAACTTCCACTCTCGCTTATTTGGCCTCTCGCTTGGGCACATTCTGTTCTGAACTGCCCCAATGTCTGTCTTTTCAACGTTGGACTCTACGAGCCAATCCCTGACGGTCCAGGTACAAAAACTGGCGGACATGGCTTACAAACAAGAGGTGTGTTCTATCAACTCAAGAGCATCGTATCTTGAAGTATACGCGAGATGAAAATTGATTCTTACATTGTCATACATAGAAACGGGAAGCAGAGCTTGCCAATGAAGTCATGGTGTTGATGCAAGCGAAAATGCAAGCAAAGGCCACTGTTGACGGAGAGTTGAAGGAAATCAGAGGGAAGCTCCACAATGAAGTGAGTTATCCATGTCTGCTGTGTATCACCATCTCGTCGTGGTCTCTGTTTCCGAAGAACCTCTAGAAGGAGACTGACAATGCTGCAACAGTTGCGCACCAGCCAGAAGCTCACATCGGAAATCCAAGCCTTAGGACACGCAAAGGTTAAGCTCGAGATCCAGCTCAAGGAAACTAGAGTGAAGAGCCAGGATGATGTGCGTACCCTCAAATCCTCCGTTTCTTGGCCTTCAGACTCATCATACCCGTACTCTTCATCTTCTAGCGTCGAACCCATGAAAAGACAATCGCTGCGATGACTTGCAAGCACAGCTCCATGCAGAACTTCGTGGAGGAGCTTCTCAAGAAGCAGCAGAATGTTTTACAAACAAAGTCGCTGGAGCATGAAAGCTCAAAAGCCGCAGCGCAGGAGGCAGCGAAGGTGGCCCAGGAGAAATACGAGAAGCTTGAACAGTCATACACGGAGCTGGATGATAAGTTCAACGATACCGAGCGCAGGTTGGAGCAGGCGCGTACTCCTTTTTTGTTTCTATGTCTGTTCTTGCTGTATTGATTAAACCCACAGACTAGCCTCACGCGAGATCACTTCCATCGGCGCCTGCAGGCCCAAGAAGAAGAGTTCAAGACAAAGCTTGCGAATTCCACGAGGGACGCAACAGCTATAATCAAGGATCTCGAGCAGAAAGCTGCACGCGCGAAAGTCGAGTTAGAGTTTACCCGCAACCAGTCGAAGGAGGTGGCCTTACGCGCCGAAGCCGAGCTAGACGCTGCACGCAAACAATTGAAGGAGAGAGACGAGGCACTGCGAAAGGCTCAGGCGCTCGGCGCTCACCGAAGAGCGCGGCTGCTCAGAGTGGTGGATGCGGTCTTCGATTCTGACGAAGAATGGGAGGTGGGGGAAGAAGGTGAACTCGAGTCCGAAGCTGATGGGTATCGCACTCTCGTGGCGAGCGAAGCCGAGGACGCGTCTATGATGAGCCCATCACCGAGTGGAAAGAAACGTAAACGTGTGTTTGAACCTCAGTCTAGGCCACCCGCGAAACGCAAGTTCTTGGTGAGTCGTTAGATTCATGGGACGCGCGCTTCATGTTTCTGACTTTTTACGATATCCAGGAACGCCACATGCGAGATTCCTCTCCTACCTCTGATTATCAGGAAGATAAAGAGAACCTTTTCCCTTCCAAAGTGCCGCAGCTTGGGAAAGCGAAGGTTTCCATAAGCCGCCCAATTACCATACCCTGTAAACCTTTCGTTGGAAGAGATAAACCAGGAGGATTGTTTCTCTCTCGCTTTATTTTCTGGTAGCTTTGACCTGAAAGAATTTGGCCCAGTCCTTGTTTTGCGCTCCTCCGGGGTTTGCCAAGAATCTGGATGTCTTCATGCCATTGAAATTTGCCTTCGGAATCGCTGATGTACAAGTTCTTAGAAGGCTGGACCTACATATGTGAATTCTCTGTTTCTCCCGGTGAAGTTGAGCGAGGCTGAACTCGCAGCGAAGTACTGCTTATATAATGTTACAGGCATTGGAAGCAGGAAAGCCCTTGGAAAGCCCCTATCTTGGCTTTTGTCCAGGTGCTTGCCACGACGGCGGATGGTCAACAAGTTGCCACAGCCACTGCGGTTCCTCGACCCGACTCCCTCGACCTTCCTTCCTGCCATGACCATACTTCCTTTCTTCCTTCCTAGGCTCAATTTTTTGGATCCCAATAATCATTGGCCTCGTTGACGATCTCACGGCCGTTAACGTATTGTCACAAGTTCGAAATGTGGGCCCAGAATCCACTAGATCGATAAATCAACACTGACAGTACAGAGACTCATTATCGGGAAGTGCTTCACTACATATCTTACGGGGCTGCCCACTTACTCCAGCGGAAGATGATGCAGTGGAAAACATATGCAGCGGGTCAGAGGGCAACAACATAGCCTCCATCCACAAGCATCCGACGGAACCTGAAATATAAATAGAACCGGATGGACTCTGGTCAATCCCCGCGAATTATTTCTTGATTACTTCGGCTTTCTGTCGCATCTCCTCGACCTGGTGACTGATCGACGTGCGTCAATGGAGAAGTAATTTGGAAATGAAGTACCCGCACACACAATGGACGCAGTGCAACGCCAGGAATTTTAAACGTGGTAAATGCGTTGCAAACGAGTCTTATCTGAGCACCCGGTGCTCAAGGCTCTACTAATCGTGGTCTTCACGTCTGCCAGCGCGCTTGCTTGCGCTTTCAGTCCAATTCTTTAGCCAGCTTAGGAGGCGGTCTTGGTTGTTTCGCCAACTACGGTCTGCGACTCACCAAATGTATCTCAGGCTTGCGTCACTGCTATCAACTTTTCTGGAGGCGTATCCTTGACACGCCAAAATAACTTAAACCTCCCCGGCCGGGCCGTTTCTATCTTGTGAGATAGGTTCGTTATTCATTGGCTGCGCATGGACGGACGTATTTCGGGACGTACGGATTAGTTGATGAGCCAGTCGCCAGTGGGTCGTCGCGTGAAAGACCCTGCAGATCTGGCATTGAAGGTTCTGATTATAACTCTCGCGGTTTGGACCCGCAGTTTAGGCGAGACGATGTCGAAGTGGTGGGTGGTGTGCCGTTGTCCTCTCAATAGGTTCGGACACCAGGCGAGCGGCACCGAAGCAGCCGAGGTTGAAGCGCAAGTTCCTACTGCCAAGAAACATAAAAGCAAGTTCACTGAAGAACAGTCATCGCCAAGATCACCTGAAATTATCATGGTTCTCTCTACGTCTATCCTCTTGGCCGCCTTCGCTGTCGCTGGAGTCTTCGCCACGTCGGGGTCCAGCAACAGCACCGAAGTCACGAAGTCCCGCCGCTCTGGAACGCCCAACAGCACCGGGACCAACAATGGGTATTACTACTCGTTTTGGAGTGATGGCGGTGCCGCCGTCACTTACACCAATCTGGCTGGTGGTGAATACAGCGTGACTTGGAGTGGAAACGGCAACTTTGTTGCTGGAAAAGGTTGGAATCCGGGATCCGCTCAGTAAGTCAAACATCTGCGCTTGAAAGCAGTCATCTGCATTTACTGAACCTATCCGCGTTTTAGGGCAATTAGCTTCAGTGGTTCCTACAACCCCAACGGCAACAGCTACCTCTCGGTCTACGGTTGGACCACCAGTCCTCTGATCGAGTACTACATAGTAGAAGACTTCGGCACTTATAACCCTTCCACCGGCGCCACATCGAAGGGTACCGTCACCTCTGACGGATCAACGTACGATATATACGAGACTCAACGCGTGAACGAACCCTCCATCATCGGCACTGCGACATTCTACCAGTATTGGTCGGTCCGCCGAACCAAGCGCACCAGCGGCACGGTCACCACCGCAAATCATTTCAACGCGTGGGCTTCCGCTGGCCTGTCGCTGGGTACGCACAACTACCAGATCGTCGCCACGGAGGGATACTACAGCAGCGGGTCCTCTGATATCACCGTTGGTCAGTGCTCGCCTGATGCCCTAGATAGACCCTCGCTGATTTTTTATTGTAGGGAGTGGGACGGGATCGACGAGCCCTACCACTACTGCAGGTACTACTGCTGCACCAACCACTACCTCCTCCTCTGGTACCGTTGCACACTGGGGTCAATGTGGTGGTTTGACGTAAGTGAACCTCACTCCCACTTTCTTTTCTAATTGTCCATCAAACCCCGTGTTCAGATATTCCGGTCCCACGACTTGCGTGTCGCCATACGTATGCACCTACTCGAGCGACTATGTGTGTGCTATCATTTTGTGGTGTTCCAGATTGATTCTGACTCTATCGCGATCCAAAGTACAGCCAATGCTTGTGATGAGGACGGGGAGCTCCGAATCGTGCAAATTTGTCATTGGTTATTGTATCTGTTCTTCTACGGTAGCGCACAATCTCAAGCTTCAATACGTTGTCGAATACAAGTTCACGGCGTCGAGAATGAAGAGTTCCTTCAGGCTTCATGAATTTATTGCCGCAATTTGGGAAGAGCGGTGTGATAGCGTAGACTCGTACTCTGCGAACTTACCGTCCGACCGAATGAATCAGCAAATTTCAGTCGTGGTCAAGCTTATAAGATGAATGCTGAACGTTGAACGTTGAACGCTGAAGCTTAAATTTAAACTTGAACGTTGAAACGTTGAAACGTTGAGGGTTTACTACGTATACTGCGTGACCCGCCATACTTGACCTGTCAAATGTTCACCAACCTATGGTAAGTACAAGCCTTCTTTTCGCGAGTTTACAGGTAGTCTGAACTTGAATTGTTTTCCGTCCTCTGTTCCAAAGCAAGTGGCAGGCGTTTGAGACCAAGTTTAGATTGAAGCCCCTATTCCCGATCGGTGCTTGAAACGGAGGCGGATGGCCAACAACCGCTTTCTAATTTTTTGGCACAGACCACCACATCGGCACAGGAAAATGGAGGCAGCTTTGGGCGAACCTTTCTTGCTTTCAAGCTATGGATCTTCTCAGCGACTGGCGAAACTATCCGAAAACTCGGAGAGCGTCTACGCAACACACTCAAAACCCTCGAGCAGCTCGGATGGATATGTTACAGTTTGCGCACAGGGAGATGGTGTACACGTCCTAGACGTGTGTAATCCGTGTGATTCTTTTCAAACATCCTTGCTAATAAACGATATCCTTTTCAGCTGTCTACGCTGCATCCCATCATCTCACATACACTCGGACCTACAACTTCTTTTTCCGGGCCATCTGTATCTCGCAGTAAATCGGAAGGCGCGGACCATGTTTGCACTACATATGCTGCCATAGCCTCCTCATCCGATATTCCTGCTGAGGAGAGCGGTCGGACACTATGGGTGTGGAAAGAGAATCTATCTAGCAGCTTGACAGAACGGGCGGCGCAAAAGAAAAAATCGGTCATTGTGCGTGCCATCATCGTACATTCATGAATGCTACATGCAGCTGACTTGGAGACCCTTAGCTGTCGCATACCATCTCGGACATTCATACATGCACGGAACTACCATCTCGACTCATTGTGTCATCTCGAAAGGGTGATTTGAGCGTTCTGGACGCGGACGATAAAGTGCAACGCACGCGTAGTCCTCCCAACAAAAATTGGACTGTCTCGCATACGTTCTTCTTCCCGCGGAAGTCGTGTTCATTCCTGCCTTCACATTCAACGCCTCCAAAATCAGAGATTCTTGTACAGATTTCTGCGGCAGATAAAGCAGCGTATGTGGAAATTTTGGCTGTTGGAGAGGAAGAAGGATTTGTCGAGCTGGGAAAGCTTGCCATACCCTTAACCCCTGGTGTAAGTGCACTGATCTTGTCACAATATGACGGCCTAGCTAATGAATAAATTATAGCAAATCTTGCATGCATCATGCAGTACATCAGGATACTTGAGCATCCTCTGTAAGCTCCTCCCCACCATATCCAGTACTTCATTCTCAAATATATTGCAGCTCGCGATGGGACATGGTCTTCTTATCAATTGGAGTCGCCAAGTAACACTACTCTCGAGCTGAACCCAGTATCTGAAACTCTCCATCTCAAATCCCTCTCGTTCGTTGCTTCTTCTTCGCCATCCACAAGCGAGGTGTCCATCCTTTCAATAGGCTCCTCGCTTGCACTTCTCGCAGGTATCACGAAGTCACCAACACGAGAAATCGTCATCCTTCTTTGGGATTTACGATTCTCCGTTCTCCTCGCCTCACACACATTCCCAGTCCCATCATCATCCCTCCCGCAATCATCATCCTCGCATAAAAGTACACTCAATATAAGACTCGTCGAAGCCTCCTCCCCGTCGCAAGTTCTTCTAGTCGTCTCCCCTTCCGACCACAAGGCCAAAGGAACCGGTCTTAAATCTAACATCCTAGTCGTTCCTGTGACAGCACCAGCTCAGTCGACGATTGCCAACGCCATGGGCCGTGCGCATTTAGGTGCACAGTGGCTTGTTTCCGGCGAAGATGTAATTGAATCATCTGGGTCGCATTCTTCGTATAGTCCTGCCCAGAAAAAGCTCCTGGCGGAGATGACAACGGCTATGGAGTCCAATCGACCCCAGGCTGCGAGCAGTTTGTTTTCGGAATGGGTCAAACATGAGGAGACTGCCGTAGACGCCGGTAGCAGTACATCTGAGAGTGATGTCAGCAAGGTCTCTGCTTCTCCTCGGAAAGGACCTGCAGTATGTCTCCTTGCACTACTCCTCCAAGCCTCTGCTGATACATTCGAACAGAAATTGAAATCCCCGAGTTTGGGATACGCGTTCGTGAAGGATTTGTTGGAAGTAGTCCTGCAACCGGCCAAACCACCCACGACGCTCTACTCTTCGGAAGTCGTGCAAGCCCTGCTCGAGAAGAGGGTCGTCAGTGCCAACATGTTGGATGCCGGTCTTCTTGCGGTCCTCCGCATCCGTAATGACTGGGTCAGTTCTTCCTGGGACGTATCATAAGCAATGTTCTAACAAATCCGTTTCTGGTGTAGACATCGATACAACAAGCTCTGGCCACCGTCCTCGATCTCTCCGAGGCCGAAGTAATCGAGTCACTCCGACACGTTGTTGTGCACCACCGGGCCTCAAAACAGGCCAAATCTGCGGATGCCATGCAGGTTGATACACCCACTCCATTGTCCAACGTTATACCATCGCTGTCCCAATTTTTGGGTCATTGCGTGCGGTATACCACCTCACCAGTGGCGCTGCGACTAGCAATGAGGCAGCATCTCTCGGATGCGGATGATGTGATCTGCATCTTGGAGGTGCTGAACAGCTGGATGACTTCATGGGACGCGAAAGAGGTGAAGCTTCTACCATCGAAGAAGGATATGGACAAAAATGAGCACGGGTCAATAGTGGTGCTCAAAAAGCCCGAGTTTGATACGGGAACGAGCGATTTACCGCCACTGAAAAATGTAAGCACATGGTTATCTCCCACCGGTCTCTGTCATTGACAATCGGTGTGTTTGTGAATTAGATCCTATTATTCCTTCAAACCCTCCTCGACGCGTCTTTCGTATCTCTCGTCCAATACCCTCCATCCCATTCCATCCTGAAGAAGATCAACGCTCACATCGAGCCGGAAATCTCTTCCACAGAGCGGCTTGTACAGCTGCGGGGAGCTTTGGAGCCATTTGCGAAGGCACAAACCAAAGCTGTGAGAGAGGCTAGGGAGGTGAAGGAGTCGGGTGGGAGAAGAAAAGAACCTCAAGGCGATTGGAGGCAAAGGAGAAAACGGGCCCACGAGCGCGCTGGGATGGTTGGCCTCTATCAGGTGGAAGAACTTGTATTTTAGCTTGCAAATTACTGTTCTTGCCCTGATGTCGCGTGCATAACGTCCATAGGGCATCTTCCATGGGAAGGAAAGACATTCGCTATGGATGGGCGTATGTGGTCCCGAGTCGGTGTGACTCGACGCAGGGACGGTTGGCGCGGTTGATTACAATACAGATGAAGGCTAGCGATACAGGGTGTAGTTCCGGGGTCATCCGTCCAAGGCTTTGCTTTCCTGAAGATGCACGTGAAGCAGTGTGCGAGGGGTTGATGCATGTAAATGACTGACCAGGGTCTTCACCTCAGCTTCCAGAGCTTGCAGCTCGGCTTCAAGTCGTTCTCGTTGTTTTGTCAGCATGTGCAGTCGACGTTGCTCGAGTTTCTGGGAAGCCATGGTAGTTCCCGTCGTAGGCTTAGGGGGTCTTGATTGTGCACTGTCAACCTAGAAAATCGCAGTGAGCGAAGGGATACGATTCCAGTAATAATAGATAGCACCTTGGCTTGTAATTGGCCCTCCTTTCTATGCAGGGATTTGAGCCCCTGCTCTGCGCGTTCAATGAGCTCATTTATCGCGGGTTCCACTTCATCGATCAGATCGGTCTTGTATCTCTTCACAGTGCCTTCGTCGATGAGTAGGAACACCTAGTCACAGCCTGAGCAATGCTTCCAGTGTCAAAGTGGATATGGCGCACCCTTTGGCTTTCCAGAATCTTGGTCATACGCGGAAGATCCCTGGTACCATTTCGTAGAAGCCGCTGCGCTTCATTTGCCTATGTATTCATTGGTATCTGCGAACACAGTGCACGATAAGAACTTACCTCCTCACAACAATCCTCCAATGCCATAACACATTCTGCCAGATTGGGTGGGCATATAGCTCTTATATCGCCGCGATACATCTCAGGTCCCCCAGCAAATACGGACTCTCTGCCCTTCAAGTTCGCCCGCGATAATCGAGACATGGTGGAGGGAAGGTGAAAGCCGCAAGTCGCGAGGCGCGACCCAACATTTCGCATCAAGTCACGTGTACCGGTATTGGCCGCTTATTTTCAAACACCGCCGAGCCTATATAAGAGTAGAACAATTTTTTTTGTTTTCTTCCAGTGTCCGCCTCAACTCTCGAAGCGTCAGCCTCCTGGCGCAGATGTTCACTCATCTGGTGGCGTTAATACTTCTGGTTGACGGAGCAAGGCGTCTCTCGGGATGCTCACAAGAACAAGCACTGTTTTCCTGCTCGCCTTCGTGTTCGAGTCCACTTCGGTGTTGATTTGGGTGTGGAGGCTGATGCGGGACGATGGATGCGGCGTCATATTCCTGTACCTGCCGTACCCCGTCTTCGGGCGTGCTACTATGTGGCCATGACGGTCTGGTCAAACCATGACGCAGACATTCCTTTACAATCGTCTTTACTTCTGTGTTCAATTTTCATTATGAATGCAATACAAATGCCTCTTTTTCATAGTCGATTCACACCGTTTCGTCTGCTCAATATCAATATTGAAGAGCTTGCCAGCATGTCTCGCTTACTCTCGCACGCAGAATCAGACTGTAATATGTACCCAGCTCAAGCCCCATGAAAGATCCAATGTACACGTTATTAGGGTCAGGTCAATAATAAATCTAATTTATTCTCCCATCCTTATACCTCCCCTCCTCGTCATCACTTAACTCATCTCCTACATCAAATATCGCCTGCTCCTCCTGTTCTACCGCTCTCTCCTTGCCCTTCCGCTGCGTGAACACCTTATCTCCATCTCCGTTTTGATGTCTCTGCGACGGATTCAGTGGAATGCTCTCCTCTTCATCGTTTTGATTTATTGGCAGACGCAGGCTTCGGCGGCGGCGGATGCGACACCAGAGGAAGGTTCCAATGCCTATGAAGATGAGGACCAGGATGAGTGCGGCGGAGCCTGCGTTGTAGTACGCTGTAACACAAGGCAATACCGATTCGATGTTAATTCAGGAAGAGAGGGAGGTAATGGATTAACTTACCCTCCCACATAGCCTTATCTTGTTGTGGTGTTTTGCCCGTAGGTACAGGCGTCGCAGTAGCTGTGTCACTTTCCAAAAACAGTGGTTTCGATTCCGACCCTAGGCTGCTTGGGATTTTGGCAGAGCCGCCTACCATCGCGGAGAAGTCGACGCCCATGAATCGGAGGATCATGTCGTGTGTGATATGAGGGACATCAAAGGGTGCCATATGTGAAGCGTTGAAGATCTGTCACAAGGTGAGCACAATGAACGCGTACATGGTATTGGGAGGCGAGTAAATCTTACCTTGGCATATGTCAGATTCCTAGACGAAACCCAAGTCCCAGCGGGGCTTCCCGATACACTCCACGACTGTGTTTGCACGGTCTGGAGTCCTAGACGGTCAGCGAAACTCATGGATACGAGAGAAAAAACGTACTCCGAGGCCAGTCTCCCCATTCCACTCCAAAGCTTTGATCATGGCTTCTTGCCCGAGATAATTGCAGATGACATCCTGGTCGCCAGCAAAGAGCAGCACTGGTATCTTCTCCAGGACCCTAGGGAGGACGGTGATCGATGAATTGGATTGGCGCTCGTGAATTTCTTGGTGGACCCTTCCGCGGCATTCCACCCAGGACTCGGCATGGGCCTCAGCATGTAGGGCGCGGACGACGTCTTTACGCTACATGGGAGTAATGATATGTTCAACAAACAGTAATGTGCGAATACTGAGGGAACAAACGCACGTCCAGATAGGTTGTTACGGGTTTGATATCTGGTGGCCAGTTCATGCCACAGGCAGGATACTCATCGTCGAGGCGAATGTCATAGATGTTTGCACAAGACTCCTTGCCATCGGCACCACTACGACCAGACACTTTAAGTCTCGCTGCAACGAGAGGGAAATCATATAGAGCATACCTCTTCTGTCTGACTTTCAAGACATCCAATAAAAGACTTTCACACCCTGATACCGATATAGGCTCCGTGGAAGAGGTGTTTTCTTCGAGGTTCTTGACACATTCATCGGTCTTCTTCTTCGCCTCCTTCCACGGCTATTCATCAACAGCAAAGGTAAGTCTCACAAAGCATCGACGAATGATCTCAACCGCTACGTACATCTGAGTTCTCCTCAAGGACGCCGAGTTTGACGGCGAAGTCGAGATATGACGGGTATTGCCTCCGGGCATCAATCCAACCATTCCCAATTGCTATTCCGCGCAGTGGGAGGCCGAGGTTCGAATTAAGGATATAATCGGCTGTGCCAGGTGGTAAATATAGGCCGCAAGACACGTCGTGACAGATGCGTGCTGGACGTACCGAAATAGGGTATATATTGTCCCGCATAACTTTCACCTCCCAAGTAGGTCTATCGGGACGCATTCATATCAATTAGTCGTGTGAGATGCGGAGAAGTGGGACTCACGTCTGCCTGTTGGTATTCCGGGAAAACTTTATAGAAATTACGCAGGAATTCTATGAATTGGTCGGATGCCTAGACAGTCGTTAGTGAGGCTTCAAGTCGGAATGGGACGACGGGGAATATTTACCTCTTCTAAGGTATGCACGTAATGATTCGTGCTGGTGTATGAGAATCCTGTGCCTGCTGGCTGGTCCACTGTCAAGTCGCTACTCAGAGGTGGGATAACATATAGGAAGACGCAGTACTCACCATAGACCATGGTGGTATACTCCTCCCAGCCACCCTCGGCCGTTTGGAACCCTCCCTTGCCATCCATTCTCCAAGGACCAACTTCCATCATGAGTCCATCAAATGAAGAGCATCCTGGTCCTCCCTATACACATAGCCAGCTTAGTGCATTGTAGATTGGCATACGGACCTGTATTGACACGTACATTGAACCAAAACATCACCCTCTCCTTGTCCGCATGCCTACGGTTTTTGACCAGCACAAAATATAGGTGGGCTGTGATGTCTTTGTCGTCGGCTTGCGCGGCTTTGGGGTCAGAGGATAGGTGGCCCGCAAATATTTTCAGAGGATTTATTGGATCCTGGTGTATGTCGGGCAGCGAAGGGACGTAGAATGAGGCTGCAGAGGGCACTGTTACGTGTTCTCGTGAGTGCTGCGGATACTGGTGAGATTGAGAAACGCGTACCTTCATGAACGGCCGCATACGAGGATGCAATGGACCAGAGAACAGGACAGAGTCCGACAAGGACTCGTACACTGAGGGAACGAAACACTGGCATGTGTGCCTGTGAAACTTCACAGTGGACTGAATGAAGATCGCAATTACTTCCTGGGACCGTGATTTGAAGTCTTGCAGCTAGTCGAGCTGGCTAACACCAGTCTGGTGAAGTTCGAGCAAGTCGGTCAGCGTCAGGTCGCTGTATACAAGTCCGCAGCTCCGCCAGCAAAGAGCGTGAGCGGGAGTAGTTATCTAAATTGCCAATTGGAGGCACGATCACTTTCCACGCGAGCCACCGACCTGAGTCCACAAGATACCACATTGGCGCGATTGCGCAAGCCTCTTTTGTCTTTCACCGCCATGAAGTTTGCTGTGATCTCGTCAGTCTCGCTCGCTTTCATTGCTTCAGCAGGTGCCCAGTACCTCTCTGAAGGCTGGAAACCCGGCCAGGGAGAGACGTCTGCCCCTGCTGCCCCGATCCCGACTTATGTCCCCCCTGTTCCCGGACAGGCGAAGTTCTCACCACAGCCAGGGCGTGGAGGTCTCGTTGGTGGTATCGCCGACCTTTTGGACATTAATAAGCTCCTTACCTCCGGTCCCTTCGCGTCGTTGTTCGGCAAGATAGGTGTGAACATCACCGAAAAGGTTGCTGCCGCCCAGGAATTGGCGAAGATATGGGACGAGCGGATACCCCTCATCACCGATGACAACTTTGATGATTACATTGGCAAGGAGCCTCTCACTCCTGAGGAGGAGCGGGACAGAGTATGGGCGTTGATCATGTACGTATAATTATGTTTCCTTATCTCAACGCTATGTCTCATGCTAGTTCACAGTACGACCTCATCTGCCCAGCAGGGAGGGATCTCGAAAATAGTCGACGAGATCTTCGACGAGTCGTATAATGCCACCGTGATAGCGCAGGACTTGCCCAACGTACGCTGGGGACGCATTGACTATCTAAATGTCACATACATCACCACGAAATGGGCCATTTGGCAGTAAGACTCTCTCATGTGTTTACCGTGAATACCGCGCTGATAAGCATACTCTGACCGCTAGGGCACCTTATATCGTCATTGCGAAAGACCGCGGTCAGACTCTGCGCTTCTACAAGCCACAGCACCTGAGACTTCGAGACGGCGCTTTCCGGCAGTTCCTCCAAGAGGAGGGCTGGCAGGTCTCAACGCCATGGATGACACCATACTCTCCAGGAGGAAGCAGGTAATTATCGTTTCTCCCATTTCAACTCTCCGTCCACGACCCTGACGGCGTTTCATCACACAGAGAAATTCTCTTGCACTATCTTGCCACCGTGATGATGAAAATCTATAACGTCACAGTGGTCATTCCCAAATGGCTTATGTTCATCATCTCGGGCAGTGTCGCGTCTTTCGCCATCGGCCTGCTGCATAGAGGTTTCCCTAGTTCGACATCGACAGCGACGAAGCGTAAGGCAGCAGCAGGGACCACCGTCGCTCCTCCCCCACCAACACCGACCGCATTCGGATCGCCCAAGAAGGGAGGTGTGAAGCAGCGCAAGGGCAAGAAGTAGCGAGATTGCGGGTCTTATTTAGGATATGTGATGGTTGTGGAGGATTACTGCTGTGATAGACTCGGGAGGTGGGGGTGCTGGTCTGGGTGTCAAAATATTCTTAATATGCAAGTTACGGTATCTGCGGACCACTACTGTTGTTTGTAGTCTCATATGTTATCATTATGGAAAGCTCATACCACGAAAGAGCATCAAACCGTTCGAGCGGCCAGGGTTCCGTTTCTCGGGTTCAACAGGGCTGAGGAAGAGCCATAAGTTGGCCCGAGAACATCACGGCTACTTGCACCTAGTACAACGAACAGTCTGGCGTCTGACTTGGGTGCGACCAGGGTTCGACTCGCCTCTGACTTGTTGGCTCACGCTGAACGAATTGGCATGTCCAATGGAACGAAACTGATGGTGCATTTGCATGGAAGCGACATAGCACATCATTTCCCTTTCCCGCCAGACTTTCCCTTCCCTTTCCCGAATGACTTGCCCTCGAAACCGGGTCTCGCCTTGCCCTTCTTACCGGTCCCTTTACCCTTGTCCTTCTTCCTCTCGTTCCGCATCGCGATGTTGTCACTACGCTTCTTCTGTTTTGCGGCCATAGCGGCCCCCAATTGCTCCTTGCGTTCACCCCTGAAAAACAAGCATTAGTACGACCGTGGCGAGGTTGATCAGGCAGAGAGAAGACATACCATGATTTTTTGGTCTTTTCCTTTTCCTTCTCTTTTCTCTTGACAGCCTTCTTCAGCCTCGACTCGTCATCCAGCAGCTTGACACCCTCCATGCGCGCTTCGGCCTTTTCCCATTTGTCACGCTCTTCGATCTGCTGGCGTTTTTCTGCGGGTAGCTGGGCAAGACGTTCTTTGCGATGGGTGAGTTGCTCAAGGGCTTGGACGGGGTTGCTGGAGGTTTTGAGATGCTGGCCTTTGGAGGATGAGGCACCAGCCACGGCGGAGAATGTGACGTTGGTATGTTTGGATTGAGGGCCACTGTGTGCAGCGTGGACTGGGGCGGCGTCGGGTACTAGCAGTTGAGTCTATGTGGGACGATAATATGAGCTCAGTAAGTCAAAACGTGAAGGAAAAGAGCAAGACCGACCTTGGTGATATTGCCCTTATCTCTCGAATCCCCTTCCTTCTTCTTTTTGTCCCCGTCCTTTCCTCTCTTCCTCTCCTGCTCCCTCTGGATCTTCTCCTTCGTCTCCTTTCTTCTCCTCTCCCGCATCGCCGCCCTCTGCGCTCTTCGCTCTTCCAGTAGATCATCCCTACTCTCCGCCTCGCCATAGCCATTGCTATTACCATAGCCACCCGAATTGCCATAGCCACCCGAA
>CEMG01180094.1:0-12560 GCA_001179705.1 Baeospora myosura
AGTCGCAGTCAACCTCCAGCAGTCCAGACCGGCCGAATCCGAGCATGTGATTGAGACACGTCGCCAAATTTGGCAATTTCCACCTTCATCTGGTCCTCACCCAAATTTCGACTGCATTCGTCGATGAACAGAATGTCAATGCCAGCCGCCTTTTCGAAGTATAAAATGCGCCCGTTTTCTCGCCAAACCTTCAAGTTGATCAGGATTAACTTGACCCTAAACGTCAACCATCTCACACGCCCACTCTTCCTCAACTTCACGCCGTTACTATGTCTATCCTGACCACGTATGCACCCTCTCGGGGAGTCTCATACTGGGTCTCGCCTCTCATAACTCTTACTACTGCCGTCGCCATGACGGTAGCTACTGTCATCCAACTCAAAGGACTCGAGCCCCAGGCTTTTGTCTCCATCCTCCCCGCCCTCAGACCCTTCGCATTCATCGCCCGCCTTCTCGGTTCACGTCTTCTCAAAGGTGTTTCTTATCGCATTCCCTTCACCAACAACACTCGTGCTCGACGCGTTTCGGGCTTTGTCGTTGGAGCGTGTCAGGTATGTCATCTCGCTTTCTCTGTTACCATACCAAAAGCTAATAACGCATCATTCATCAGATCCTCGCGCGGTTCGTACCTTTCACTGAGGTCCGATGCCGCGACATTGTCCTCTATCAGCCACTGGTCCGATGGAATACCGCCAAAGTCGTTGCGTACCTCGTTCATCTCCCCGCCCGGACGCTCGAAGCATTCCAACTCTCACCATACTCTTTGACGATGTTCACTTGCATCGTCTTTCCGGTAATCCAGGCGGTTACTGCGATATCCTCCATCGACTACACCCCCATGGTTCTCATGCTAGCGTTGAAAGTTCTCGAAGGCGGCCGGGCGAGGAATCACCGATGTCGGGCTCTGGTCCTCTACCAACCCCTCTGGCGCTCTTTCGTCAACAAAGTCATCTTCATCGAGGCGGCTTCAGCAATATCCGAATCTCTTGTGTGGTTCACTCAAGGTGTGGAAAGGCCTCTGGCGATGGTCTGCAAAGCAGTTTTACGATCTTCTGTGGAATCGACGGGTTTTACAACAGACTTTTTCGTATCTATTGCCATGCGCTCACTCCGATCCACCATGACTCGGTGCCGATCTATCGTTCTTTACCGACGGGCCTCGCTCGAGTTGACTATCCAACGCATCACCGAGGTCAAGTGCCGCGAGCTCGTCCTCTATCAACCTCCAGCAGCCTCGCTCTGGTTCATCGTCTGGGATTTGGCGATCATCTTTGGCGTCACCACGATCGGATTTGTCGGCTACATGGTCGAACGACCTCTCCCTCACCTCGTCGCCATCGTCGTCTCCGCCGGCCAGGTCACCATCAGCATCGTCAACCTGTGTCTGGAAGTGGCCACGTCCGAGATTTCTCTCCGCCTTGCCAAGGCTGTAGAGTACCCCCGGTGGGCGCTCGTCAGCTACAAGTCCTCACCCGGTCCCTCGACATACGTCATTCCAAATGAGATTGCGATTTTGGCCAAGGCGATTACGATACAACTCATCATGGCGGTCGAGCGACCCCTCATCGTCCTCAAAACACCACTCGCACTCCTCGGCCTTCACTCCTCCACCCGACTGGATCTTGGGCGGAAGTATATGCAGAACTGGGGAGCTGTTCTCGACGCGATGCTGGTCGTCGACGTTCCGATCGTATATGGCCCACAGAAACCCTCCAAGTCGTCGTCGGCAACACCCCCGGCCACACGATACACTCTTGAATCCACGACCACCGCCGCATCCCCGCTTACCACGCTACGTGCGCCGGCACCAGTCGAACCCATTTCCGAACCTACGGCGGTGGAACCCATCCTCCCCGTCGTCGACGTCAGTACTACCAGCACTGCGAAATTCACTCCGAAAGGCAAGGGCAAGAAGCGCAATCTTCGCTTCGGGTGCTCCACTCCCACCGAATCCGACAAACCACGCAAGATCAAGGCGCATTCGTGGTTTTCGCCTCCAAGGCCCAACGCTTCCCTGAGTATTCGACCACCCCCACCTGGATTCGACGACGAGGAGGAAGTCCGCGCACTATTGCTCACCGCACAGTCGCCCTCGCCGCCGCCCAGGAAACGGTCTCTCCGTGCCGATCGGAGTTCCACCCCCACATCTGCGATGTCGACTCGGATGCTCAAGATTGACGCGCCGGTGTTCCATCCTCGACCAACAGTAACGAGCAACGTCGCGAATCCTCTCCCACCGATGGCCAAGGTGCCAGCACGGATCTCGAGACCTAATGAAGAAGAGGCAAGGGAGGATAAGGGGAAGAAGGAGAATGATTTGCGGAGCGCGGCGAAGATTTGGAAGACTCGTGGCAGGCAGGAGTTTGTTCCGTCCGATTTGAAGACGAAAATGCCGGTGGGAGAAGTGGATTTGAAGGAGACGGGCTCGATTCCTCCCTCAGGCGCCACTTCCGTGACTTCGCGTCTCAAGGCGCCTACCAGGACTTTCGTACCCGGTCTCGGACTACGGGATCTCAACGCGCCTCCACCTCGGCATTCAACCAACTCAGCCCCTATGCTGACTCCTGTCGCTGGCGCCACAAACGCCACTTCCACCGTTCCCCCAAAAATCTTCGTTCCCGGCATCGGCTTCCTCGACCTCTGGGTCGCTCCATCTCCACAACCCGCCTCTCTTCCCATCCCCGCTCATGCTCCGGTACCTCCTCAATCCAAACTCAAATCTCCTCATCCTCGTCTAAGTCCAACGAAGCTCGACGTCCGGAGCTTGTTTAGAGGCCCTTCGTCTCCTGCTCCATCATCATCATCATCATCCCCATCCCAATCTCCCGAAGGGCTGCTGTACTCGACCTCCCCACCCTCACGACCTTACTATGACCCAGCTTCTCCTTGCGGCCAGCTCGATCCTTCGGGCTGTCCACCCGCATACGAGGTTATTTGGGAGAGCAAGTGAGGGAGGGTGTCAGTTGAAATCTTCTTCTTTCCTTTTCATATTTTCAAGTTCCGTGTAGACTGTACCATAGTGATCCGCCTCATCTTACCTGCCTATTTCTCCTTTATTTCCCATCTATATTTCTTTACTTCTGTACAATAGGACTCGTGTATATTCTGTACCATATACTGTACCATTTCTCTCTCAATTTGAAAGGCCTCATACATACATCTCCCTGTGTGTACGCCGCTCAGCAAAGTGTCTTGCCCTTCTTTAGGGCGTTTGTCCTTGACTTTCTTTATGCCCGCAAGTACTGCAGACTGATCTGCAGAGGAACTTGAAGAGAGATCTACATGAACGCCACGTAACCGTCCCGGTACCTCGGGCCGACCATGGCCTCCTGCGAAAAACCAATTGCAACAATTGCAACTTCCGCTTCAACGTCAATGTTCGACACTCGTTTGGCTCCTTCGAACCCAATTACACAGCTGGCCAACCGTGTTTTGTGATACAAGACTAAGCACACATCTTCCGCGGATCGTCTTATCGTCAGTGGCTGTTGAATACTCTTCCAATCCCGATTGACCAGGCGATCTCCGGATCCTGACGCGAGGATTAGACACTGGGGCTCTGCGAAGATCTCTAGGCAACCCGGCTGTCAATTCACTGCTTCAACTGGCTGACTGTCATTGTTGCAGTGTATTCTCGCTTTGTAAGGATTCAAGTTGGAAGCTGCCTGGAGGTCGACAGCAAGTCGGATATCAGCAATACTGCCGGTGCCTCCGAGTCCCCATACCGCCTTCTGCTTCGCGAGCTCAACTGAAGCATAGCGCGAGAAGGCTCGTGCGGTGCAAATGAATACGAAGGGGTATGCTAGTCATGGGAAGATTATAGCAAGTTGGGCGAGCCGTTGAAGTCGAAATTCCGACATCAAGATGGGCCTCACAATGCCTTCCAAATGATGTTCTTCGGCGGTCAAGGAGCGCCCTAGTTATTCAGCATCTAGTGCAGATGCTTACTTATAGAGGTCCTCGAACAGATACTACTCCCAGTTAACACCCAACATCAGTCCCTTCTGCTGGCACTCATCTGGCGTTCAGTATGGCAAGTACCTCTGGCAATGAAATCACCGAAGACACCAAGATGACCTATGGTACGGCTGTTATTTACCCAGATAGGTGACTAAAGATGACGACGGTTCTGTTTCTGCAGTGAAACTCGGATCTTCTGGTCTTTCCGTTTCACGGATAATCCTTGGGTGCATGAGCTACGGCTCTTCCGAATACCAGCCTTGGATTCTGTCCGACGAAGAAGAGGGTATGAAGCACATCAAGGCAGCGCAAGTCCCCCTCTTTCTACATGGCTACTTGAGCATCGCATCGGTATGCTGACAGCTTGCGTTTTGCAGTTATGATGCGGGCATCAACACCTTTGACACGGCGAATGTAAGCTCTTGACTTGCAGTTGTCATTCGTGCATGCGATTAAAGTGACTTTTAGGCTTACTCGAACGGGCTCTCGGAACTCATCCTTGGAAAGGCGATCAAGACTTTTGACCTTCCACGAGATGAGATAGTCATTATGACCAAGGTCTATGTCCCTGTCATGCGCAACCCCGGCGACCAGTGGCTTCCAAGCATGAACCTGGACCAGATGGGGTACACCAATCAGTATGGCCTCAGCCGTAAGGTAGCTCTACCCTTCGACTCCTAATCATCTGACTCAAAAATTATTATTAGCACATATTCGATGCCGTGAAGCATAGCTTGGAGCGTCTCCAGCTGGCATACATTGACGTCCTGCAATGTAAGTCTTCCGCGTGCTTTTGCTAAAGCTGCTTATTCCTCTACAGGCCATCGCTTCGACACGGAGACACCAATCGCAGAAACGGTGAGATCTACTTCACCTGGAACTTTATCAAGCCAATATGACGCGTATTATTATCCTTCTAGATGCAAGCACTGCACGATGTAGTGAAGGCGGGCTACGTTAGGTATATCGGGATGTCCTCCTGTTTTGCCTATCAGTGTGAGTCTAGCATCAGGTGCATGCTCCGTCTTGTTGAACTGAAACCTCGTCCTGCAGTCCATGCCATGCAGAGTGCTTATATTCCTCTCGACATTTATACTACCGACTCCTGACGATCATACGCACAGACTATGCCATTTCTAACCATTTGACACCCTTCATCTCGATGCAGAATCATTACTCGCTCATATATCGCGAAGAAGAAAGAGAGATGTTTCCTACATTGAAGGTTCGTCTTCTCAAGGTTTAGGACACAGACATGCCCACTCATATATGTTCAAAGATGTTCGGCGTGGGATCTACCCCCTGGTCTCCCCTCGCTCGTGGCCTTCTGACACGCTCTCTAGAAAAACAGAAGGCCAGCAAGCGTGGAGAAGTGGACAAGTATGTTGCTCTGGGACTTCGATCCCGAATCCATAATATCAATGATAACTGGTCGCTTCTAGCTGGATGCCGATGTATGACCTGAAAGGCGATTGGTTCGAGACCATCGTGAAACGGTCTGCCCCGATACATTTTCCCATCCAGAGACTGATGCTCAAAGGCTGAACCGATAATTTGCAGCGTCGAGGAACTGGCGACCAAGAAGAATGTCAGCATGGCGCAAGTCGCGCTTGCGTGGATTATGCACAGAGACGGTGACTATCTCCTTGTTTTGTTGTTTATACAAGTCTTCATTTTCAAATAGGCGTCGCCGCTCCCATCGTGGGGACTACTTCGCTCCAGAATCTGCAAGATCTTGTCGGTGCGCGCAATCTTCTTGTTTCCCTTGTTGTCGCCAATCAAGGAATGATCTCTAGGCTCCATCCATGTCAAGATGACTCCCGAGGAAATGAAATACTTGGAAGAACCCTACACACCCCAGGGGATCATTGGGCACTTCTAACACGGCCCATATCAATCCCTTGTGACAACAAGCTGCCAGAGAACAAGGGCCTTGTCATATTGAGATCCTTGTATTTTCAAATTATTGCGGCATTCATGATCCTATTTTATCTTCATCTCGCCGGCCGCTTTTCTCTCCTAGAAGTCAGATGCTGTACATAGATTCTTGATCGACGCAGCTTCATACTTTTGTACTTGAGAGTGATATCAATTAGAACACGTCTTCACAGAATTACAAGGCCTTGTTCTGGGCTCTTGTGACTTGTCAGTTAACGCCACAAGGAAGGCTCACCCTATTCGGGTTCTTTCTTTGACCTCCAGAATATAAAAGACATACTCGTTCGGAAGATCTCTATCGTTAAGCTCATTCTACCATAGCCCTCACCTTCCATGGCAAGTTCAAACTACTCTAGCGTCGGAGGCAAATTTACTGATTTCACTCACAATCTTCAGCAGCCATCCAATCCCACTTCCACACCTGTTACCGCCGACCAGTTCTGCCAGTGCGATGTGGGCCTCACTATTGACGTCGATGATTTGCTGCGACGGTTGGGCGATATTCCCACTGAATTTCTGGAGCGGCCGAATCACAATGCGCTGTACGCCACAGACAGTGATTCTGATGAAGAGGCTGGCATGCCTTTGAACTTGCAACATACGAGGTTACGTTGAGGTGGAGGTATACAATAACAGATGCACGACGTGTGCCCGTCCACCAAGAACTGCCACATTGATACTTGGTTTTTCCTCATAATCGTACTATGGTCTTGTACAGCAAAACACGTCATATAGGCGATCGTCATTTCGTTAATAGGCAGTTATTGTACATGCGAGGCATTTAGTTAATCAATAGTGACGGAACGAGATAAGAAATGGTACCACGGTAATCGACTTTGTTATCACAAAGCGACCCCAATGTTTCCTGCATCCTCAGGCTCTTTTTCTTTTTCTTTTTCTTTTTCGTTCTTCTTCTCCTCCTCACCACAGTACTCGCCCTTTCCCTGGTAGCTACATTCAGCACTGTCAATCACCATATCTTTCCAATATTCGAAATCACCGAAGTCCACAAACTGCTCCTTAAGAACCGTTACCCCGATCTCCACAGGACCTCCAAGCGTTGAGAAGCTGTTTGGGCGGCTCTTGGTTAATTTAGACAGCTTAGAACTATCGGTGGGGCTAGAGACCATTCGAGTGCTGGAATCCTTGTGGAAGATCAAATGATACAGGAGACAGAGAGGTGCTTTATCGAGAGCAATGAGTGTCAGTATCAAGGTCGATATGATACCCTGCGACTCAGGCTTCAGTATGAAATTCAGCCGCAAGAGGGTTAGCTTACAAGAAGAATAGTCGTTGAATTTTCCACAGCCGGTCTTGCCTTCATAGCATCTTCGACTTTCAAGTATGTGAAAAGCAATCTGTTTATCTTAGAAAACAGCATGAAATCTTCATCAGTGTTGCAGGAAGAAATGGTATAATGATACCTGAAGAAGTGTATACAGACTGCCCGACTCGACGGACACCATGAACCCATTTGACAATGCTTGAAGGAAGGTCCTGCGTGTGACCTGCAGGTATCTATCGCTCGAAGTCAGAAAGAACTAAGAGTAACAGATAGCGTGAACTGTCAAGAAATGACACGTACATGTACCTCCCGACGAAGCATCCAGCGCCCACCGCCGCACTCGAGACACCCAGGATGTCCGAGATCATAGGAAGCATAGGACATATTTCACTACCCAGAAGGCCTGCTGAGATGAACCCGGTGCCTGCGTTCGAAAACGAATAAGCCTCGAACTTAGCGAAACGGGAGGCAGCACATACAGATGCCTAGCATGAATGGGACGTTAACAAGCCCGAGGACTATGATCCAATTATCCGCGGCTCTCCAAAGTACCCATATTCGCCATACAATGATTGCATGTGCGCACAAGTCCTGATAAATCGCATGAGTCGTAGATCGAGAGTCAAGAAGGTCCAGCTCACAATTGATCGATATGAGAAAGCCATTGTCTGAGCCCTCTGCAACGCCAAAGAAGGATCTATTGAGGGATAGAGCGCCGATGCGAGCACGCCAATGAGGTAGACGGTCTCTACGAGTAGGATCACGAGTGGTATCGCAACGAAGAAGACACATTGTTTGGACCTCCTGGATTTTGGCGAAGAATGAGGATAAGATAATCAAGAGAGATTATAGAAAGCGACAAACGAGACGAGGACGAAGTAGACGAAAAGTACAACATATGCACCTTCAGTCACAGGTCAGTTGTGACCGACAGACGCGCAAGAATGAGAGCTACAGACCATAGAGCACAGCCGCACAAAAGAGTTCAACCGTAAACTCCGTCGACATTGAGTCAAAGGATGAGGCCATGCCTGCCAGAGGAGCTCTATTTCACTGAGTATAGCAGGAAAATGGTATGACATCTGCTCGGAGATACGATCCACTTATATACATACGACGCTGGATGTTTTCTAGGACCACAATAACCCTATGAATCATAGCTGTAAGAAACAGCATGGTACACAGCTAAGCTAAAAGAGTCGCGGGATCCCTGAGAGGCCATAAGCATACTGCTGTATAGATTGCTGTTTCCTGTGAGGAGGAGGAGGAAGAAGAGACGTCAGCCTGGGACGTCCGTATATGGGATCCTGCTTACATAACCCTATACGCGTCCCACCGTTGCGCTTGCGCGTCCCAAACACACTTTGCTGCTTGACATGGACCATTTTCCAACAAACTGGGGTCGCCCGGTACGAGCTCAACATTTCTGATATGAAACATAATTACTGAAGGTCTTCAAAGAGAAACGAGGCCTTCGACGCCTATGCCACCCACCCAATCCACCAACGGCCTTATAATGGCCCCAAAGACGTGTTTTCGGCGGGCGTGCAGCATACACAGTTGGTCTCATTCACCCGAGTCATGTCGTATCTGGGAACCTGACATGGGTCATTTGACAGGCAGCCAATTGTAACAGGAACGAGCGTCCTCGCTTTCAAATACAAGGACGGTATCATGATGGCAGCCGACACACTAGGTTCGTCGCTATTCTCGTCCTGGTTTCTCCGCTAATACATACACCTTTCCTGCTCAAATAGCATCATACGGTTCTCTTGCTCGCTTCAAGGATGTTCAGCGTCTACATGCCGTCGGAAGTTCAACAGTCATCGGCGCAGGCGGCGACATGTCCGACTTCCAGTACATTCAGCACCTTCTTGATGAGCTTATGACGGCCGAATTCAACGCCGCAGATGGTCATGCCCTAGGTCCGAGTGAGATCCACGAGTATCTCAGCCAGGTGATGTACGCTCGGAGGTCTAAGATGGATCCTTTGTGGAATTCGTTGCTTGTTGGAGGATTCAAAGACGGGAAACGGTGAGTATCAAAGTTTCTCTCTTCTTGCATCTTCGTGTTCCATTTGTCATCCTTCCACCGTATCCGCTTGCCCCGTTTCGAGCAATACTCACGTAACTGCAGATTCCTGGCTTACGTCGATCTTCTGGGAACCACCTACTCTGCCTCGACTCTCGCAACCGGCTTCGGTGCCTACATCGCGCAGCCGCTCCTCCGAAAACACGTCGAGGGAAACGAAGATACCCTGACAGAAGAGGAAGCGCTCAGAATCATGGAGGAGAGCTTGAAGGTGCTGTATTACCGAGATGCGAGAAGTTTGAACAAGGTATGTCTACCATCATGACTTCTAGGATGTTCCATGCATGTCTCATCATTTCTGTCTATTCCAGTATCAAATTGCCACCATTACAGCTGAGGGTGTGAAGATCTCTGAAACGAGGAGCGCAGAGACACAATGGTCGTTCGCGGAGGGCATTAGAGGCTATGGTGCTCAGACACAGTGATCGTTGTGGAGCGTCAGGCTATCCCAGTGTGTATTATACTTGACATGAATCGATCATCCGTCGTCAAAATCTCGTCTTACAAAGGCTCGACTCGAGCGTCGGATTGGCCTGGATATCCGCTGAGCTGAGTCGAGTCTAAGAGCAGGTACTCATGCCTGCGTCACTTTGCGCCTATCTGGTGCCAACTTCTTGGCCCTAACTGTACATTCGCATCCATTGCACTTGCATTTGGGGTCACTGATGGACAGGCAGTCAATTGAGGATTCTGCACAGCATTTGAGGATTGCAACCTGTCGAAGTACGCACCAAGACTTTCCGCGGCAGTGGCAGCCACTGTGTTCCTTCTTATCATCTGCGCTATGGGCTTCGGGGCCGGGCTCGAGGTCATTCGAGGATAATTTCTCTCTGGGGTCTACAGAGGACTGAAGTTTCATCGTGAGTCGGTAAATGATGGTCGCATCCTCGCAGACCAGACGTACCATGATTCTTTTCGAACTGAGTTATAAAGGTGGCAATATATGCTTGGGAGGAGATGGAATACACCAAGAGCTCCATTCCTTATACGCAGTCTTACCAGTAGCGCTGGCAAGGAAGCCAAGTTGAGTAGTACAAGGTGTTGTAGGCAATGAACTCTTTTACATGTGTGGCGAACAAGTCATGGCATGGATTCTAGAAAGTTCGCCGAGTATCAGTCATTGTGCGGAGAGCATCATCGTGTCATGATTGTGATATAGCTGTGTTAGCGGTCATCATAGACGCTGGATGACTGTGCAAGTACAAGTAACGTACAAGTCGGAAGCGAGCAAAAGGTCGATCAAGAGAGAACAAGGGAAAGAAAGGAAAGTTCTACAACCTTCTGAATCGGCGTCGGCATCGCAACCAGACGTTGAAGAAGTCAGTCTTGTACAGCATTATTTGCATGTGCGAGCAAGGCACCCCGGAGTTCTGACCAGGTGCTCAAGCGCAAACTGTGATAGAAGCAATTAGACGATAACGGAACGTCCAGATCAGGTTCATTCAGTCGGGTGGTACAATCGAATCTTTGGGAGACGACAGTATGTTACACTTCGTTGTTACAGCATTTTCTATCTTCCCATCTCTTTCCTGGCGTGTTTCGACGTTCATGAAACCTGGGCGAGGATCGTCTTGGCACTGGTAACAGTGAGCTGACTGGGATCCTCCTCAACTGCGACAGAAACGACTTTGTCGTCCTCCGTGATAAGAGCAAAACGCTGGAGAAAATACGAAACGAGTGAGCGATGTGTGTATGGGAGTATGATGAAGGCATACCTTGGAACGAGGTCCTCCTAGGAGTGGGGATGCATCGAAGACGAGTCCGATGGAGCTGACGAATTCACCATTGTCATCCGAGAGGAATCGTACGGCTGTTCCAGTAGTATGTCAGATTCAATCGCCTCTGATCTGAGCGCATTACGGGAACCCACCGGTGCCGTTTGATGCGAGGTTCTCTTTCCAGGCCCTGTGACGCGTTGATCAGTACAATGTTGTTAGAGTATTGGCATCAGACGCACTTGTTCACGAAAACATCGTTCACGGCGACGATGAAGATATCGTTGATGCCTTTAGCCTTGAACTGATCGTACGCCTCGATGTAGCCGGGAACCTGAGCGCTGCACGTTCCGGTGAAGGCTCCTGGAACACCAACCTATCAAAGTAGATGAAATGTGAGTACATGCCGTAGTTTGAACGCTCGGGGAATCTCTCACGATGATGTTCCTTCCCTTGAGAACGATGCTCGTAGGTTTGTCTGCCGCATCTTCTTTGATAGTGATGGGACTGGGGATCGCCTGACCGGGCAGAATCTGTGCTTTGGCAAGGAGAGCCGCAGCAGTGCTGTGGGCAGTTTTGGCGGCGTTGGCGATGATGGAAGTCATTGTGAGAGTAGTGGGTGAGAAGAGCGATGGCTCAAGTTGACGTCATTGAGTTGATTACAAGTGTTTTGATTCAGTGACTATGCCTTCGCCGCTCGGCATTCTCCGGCACTCTCACCTCCTCGGCCTCAGTCTCAGCAGGTCTAACGCAACTTTCCGCCAACGTAGCCAGTCACCTAGTTCATCTGGTCAAAACTGCATATTATTCACAAGAGCATAAGTAGTTCATATTACCCCAGCTACAGCGAGAGTGCAGTTGTATGGGGTGATCGCGCCATCTGCAGAACATTCGTCAGCTCTCACTGGTGGCGGGGAATGTGACGAGATGTGGAGCACAAATGCATCAACTCACAGGATGAATTATACTTGCCAGTACAGCAGCCTACATTCCAGGGACTGCAAGCAAAGACCGTGAGTGGTTGAAGTATCATATATTCCAAGCTGCTTACCAAAAGCCACCGGACCAGTAAAATGTTGGATAACAACGAGAACCAAACACCCCATGGACCCCCACCACACCACCTAGAACGTTCTCTGTTCCGTCAATGAATGACAAGTCAATTCCTGTGGATTCCTCCCCAAACATGCCCGTCATTTGCGCTGCATCAAAGTCAGCGGAGTCGAGGAAGTCGAGACAGCATGCGGGGAAAGTAGAAGTTGCACACGGAGATGAGTCACTGGAAATAAGTGAGGAGGAAAGCGGGAGAATCGTGGACAATACAAGGAAGAGGAGAAAAAAGCGAGACGACATTTTGTTGGAAGCTGTGGAGGCGGTTGTGTGTGCCTTTGATCTTTAAGTAGAGCAAGCAGGAGAGGCTGACTGACCCAGGCGGATACCGGTCAAGAGTAAATTGCGCGGGCGGCAGACTAACGCTTGACATTAGACGTGAAGTCGGTTCTTTCTGGAGGTACCGGTTCCCCATCCTACGGCAAACGTTATTGGAATCCATAGATCGATGATAGCTGATA
>CEMG01180114.1:0-13067 GCA_001179705.1 Baeospora myosura
CGCTGGATGGGCGACGGCTCCTTGTACCCAATCTCGTCAATACATGCGAGAATGGATTCGGGTATGTCAGATTCGCGCCAGGAGCGAAGGGGGTGGGGGATGTGACCACCTGAAGGAAGAGAAGTGAATATAAGCAATTAAGGAGAAAGAACCCAGCAAAAGAAAGGGAGGGATGGAAACCAACCTCGAGTAGCGATGCTGAAGTCCTCTCTGAAAATCCTCCAATCTCTCTCCTTCATCTCCTCAAGCGGCTTCTCCGTCCAATGCCTATCATCCAACCCAGTCTTGGACGCCTTCCTCCTCTCCATCGCATCCGCCAACTGCACCCCCCCTTCCCCATTCGCCCCATTCCCACCCCTCCCACTCGAACCTCGAGGCCCACTGGGCGCTCCCGCACCACCCCCATCATCGATGCCCGCCATGTGCCCTCTCCCAAACATCATCTGCGCGCCCTGCCGCGCACCCCCCGTCGTCGAGGGCGAGTCCGAGTCAAACGTGTCGTCCTGCGCATCCCAGTCAAAGACGAACTTGCGGTCGTTCATCTTGCGGATCTTGCGTTTCTTCTTGTCGACGCCGAGGTAGCGCGAGCGGATCGCGGAGAGGTCGTTGGAGGTCATGGGGGGAACGTAGGGCGTCGTGGGTGTGGGGAGGGTCGGACCTGTGGGGATGGTTGATGTTGCTGATACAGCAGACGACGAGGTGGGGACGGGGGGAGGAGGCATGGACGAGGAGGCGGACGAGGGGCCGGCTGGGGCGGGGGACGCTGTTGTGGAGCCCCGTGAACGGTCTGCGCGGGGTCCTGTAGGGACGTTTTGGTAGCCCTCCCGGGAAGGGTTGCTGGTGCTCCCGTTGTGGGTGCTATTTTGGGGTGCAGCCTGGGGAGGAGGGGCATTCCGCCGATTATCGCGTCGCCCACCGTGCCTAGTATCGCGCTCAGGGTGTGCGTATCTATCTTCCGCTGAAGATATAGATATTTTAGAGAGACAGTGATAGAAAGAACAGAATGGACAAGTCAATAAGGCATGTAGAAGCAAAATAACGGTATGACTTACGTCGACCACCACCACCTCCAGAGCCATACCTCCCACCTCCATAGTCTCCTCTCTCCTTCCTTCTGATATCCTCCGCCTCCCTCTCAAGCGTCTCCCGATCCTTCTTCGTGCTTTCCTCCTTCTCTCTCTGCGTCTTGATCTCCTCTGCACGTTTCGCAATAGCGAGCTTCGCGCGCTCTTCTTTAGAGAGGAACTTGGGCTTGGAGGCGGCTTCTTTCTCCTGCTTTTGTTTCAGCAGGAGAGACTCAATTGAGAGGGGCTCGGAGCGCGACATGGCTACTTCAGCCTCTGGGTATTGGAGTTAGTGGACTCTTTGGGTTGCAACAAGGTGCGGATCCGGAAAGTGAGCAAGAGGTGCTTACCTAAGGCAGATTTGGCGCTGAACGGTCATGTGACGTAATCAGATAACTTCCTCCGCAAAACTCTCAAGGACATACCCTCAGAAATGGACGACACAGCGACCACGAACGCTCCAGGACAAGGTGTTTCCCTACTTGACGATGAAGCAAACATCACTGACGAGGTCAGTGTAACCTCCTCATAATTTACGGCGCAACTGACATGCCTTCAAGTTTGAGCGCGCTCTCAAGCACATATTTGCGAAATACTGCGTGCCCGCTTCAACATTCAGTCAGAACACAACCAAGACGACACTCTTGACGCCTCTGGATGGCGCGTATTTCTCGCCCGAAGGTCTTGACGCATGGGCACGCGATACCAACGGAGAACCGTTCAATCAGGACACCAAGGACGAGATCTTGGAATTTATGGATGTCACCGATGGGGGGGATCTTACGTGCGTTCACTCGAGCTTCATGATGAAATGAACCCGACGTATCTGATCCGCATCTGACTCGTAAAATAGGTTCAAGGGATTTATGCAGGTGTATCAGCTGCAGACGGAGAATGACGAGGAAGAGACTTGGCGCGATCTGGTGAGTTCATTGAATTGGAAAGAGAAAAGAGGATTCTGACGAGAATTCTGAGCAGGCAAAGCATGGTTTTGATCGGGAGTTGAGACTAGTTTCTACTGCGAACGGCAGTCAGTAATGAGCCGCGCCTCCAGGAAATATTGTACGTCGCTGATAGTAGACTGGTCCTTTTTTTGTCTGATTCGAATTAATTTCTCGTAGCATCAGCTTGAGATTATTCTTCACATGAGATACATTTACATCAAGGCACTTCTTCAACGTCACGCTCTCCCTCTCCTCGGAGCAAAGCCAACTTCCAAATCTCAATCCCTTCCCACTCCTTCTTCTCCCACCTGATCCCGCCCTTCTCTAGCGCCTTCGTTAGCTTCCTCGCCGGAACGCGTTCTACATCAAAGTGCCACACATTCCTCGCATCATCCAGCATACGCTCCACCAGAGCAGGATCGCGGCGCTCGAGACACAGCAGAATTGGTGGACTTCGAGACGAGGGCGATGCTGCAATAGACAGGGTGCTTAAAGCGCGTAGTGTACGCAGCAGGGGCTGTATCAGAGAAGGCTCATATACGGTGTCGGCGGTGATAATGAGATCAAATGGATGCAGAAGGCGCTGTGGGGAACTTGGGGATGTCGATCCAGAAGCAATGACAGCGGTGGCATCATCCCACACCCACTGGTCGGGTGGAACAGTCCAGTCCAGCTCGCGTACTTGGATTGTTCCAGCGTCGGGAGGGAGATGCGGTAGGTTATTGGCGATGTTCCGCGAGAGAACCGTGGAGATAACGGTGGGAATGTCTGTAGCGACGACGTCCCAGCCGAGGGAGCTCAGGACGAGGCTGTAGGATTAGGTATTTGAGGATGGTCAATCGAGATGAACTGGTCGCGCGCACGCAGTTAGGCCGATGCCGCTTCCGAGTTCGATTACTCGCATCCCAGGGTGCTTGAGTTTGTGGTGTGCAGTGAGATAAAGAGAGAGACATTGAGCACCGAGCCAGAGCGCGGTTCCGTTTGAAACACCATTGTCCTGCTGAGCAAGATGGAATACGTCGTAGTCAAGGATGGGAAGATGTTTTGTGTGATGAGCAGGAAGAACACGAGGCATTGACGTTGTTTGTTTCCAAGTGGACATCGCGGTCAAGTTAGCCTGGCTCGTACTTTACTCACACCGCCTCCGCCTCCCTCCCCTTCATCGACATCGCTGGCATACCCTGATTTTCCTCTAGCAGTGTCATGAAGGCATTTTTCTCCCGTCTGCACATCGGCAGCGGTGCAAAGGAGAGAGACAAAGATCTTCCTGTCGTTCAGAAAGAAAAGTTTCCACCTCTGCGGACCTGGCCGCCTCCAGACGGACAGGCTCAGCGAGTAACCTCGACGACGACTTCAACCTCATATGCTTCGTTTAAACCCCTGCCAGAACTCGTTCCTGCTCAGTTCTCGACGCAGCTTACTACGCGGCCTTTACCTTCCATAGACGAACCAGATCCCCCGCGTCCAGATTCCCAAGCTGCATCTTCAACTCCCACCCCTCCTTACTCTTCTCCGCCAACCCCACGCTCAGATGACCTCGTTCCCGAGCTTGTCGCTCGTACGGCTTCTCCCCGCCAAGATCCAGACTCGAATGGTCGTAGTTCGCGCAAAACTACAAATGGCAGCGTCACTACAGCCACAACCAATGATGTCCAGAAAAAGGTCGCCTTCATATCCCCTGCTCCCACACCCGCTAATATGGATCGCACCGTGCTGGATCCGCCAGGCAATGGGGCCTCTCCTTCTGCTCCCATGAAAACCACGTTGTCGCGTTTTCAGGCCGCTCATGGCAAGGAGCCTCGAGGCTCTACTTCATCCTCTGGCGCCTCCTCCTCCAAAACTGACCTCGGATCTACACCCAAAGCTGGTAATAAAGCTACATCTACACGAACTGCCTCGCCGTATCTCCAAAAACCAGAGGCCTCAGCGCAGTCTCTACGATCGGGCACACCGTACTCCTCAATGTCACAAAACACCAGCGGAAGCAGGATTCTTGCTGCCCAGTCCTGGAGTGAGGTCACAGAAGAGGACCTTGTGTCGAATCTCGGGTCGCGTGAGCGGACAAGGCAGGAAGTGTTGTTCGAAATTATATCCAGCGAAGAAAGGTTAGACTCACATCACACTTTCTCTAAATTCTTACACTAATGCCTGCGCAGATACGTGCAAGAGCTGGTCAAAATGAAAGATACCTTTATCGATCCACTCTTACATCCATTCTCCGCCTCATCCACTATTTCCCCATTATCATCGACTCCGAACCTAGATTATGACTATTATCGTTCAGAATCACCAGAATCCAGTGATCATTTACCCCCCATCGCCGCTCGCTTCATGTCCCCCACCCCCACTACAAGCCCCATCCCGATCCCCGAGTCCTCCGCGCGTGGTAACGGCACGCCAAACATCGACGGCGAGTCGTTAGACACAGACGAGGAAGACGAAGGGGATGACCGCATTGGCAAGGGTTATGCTTCGTCGTCGAAACAGCGACCGGGGCAGTTGAGCCAAGCCTCAAAGCATAATCATCCGCGATCCCCTTACCGTTCCACGGTCACGAAGAATCCCAAGAATCCTTCTGTTCCCTTTCCGTCTCGCTCGCATCATTCCCTTCCTCCTCCTCCACGGACAAACCCGCTGAACTCTTCGACGCAGTCTCTGGGTCGCCAGTCGGTTCTGATGGAACGGGAACGCAATCATAGTCAAGGTCAACCATCGAAAGCTAGTCCACAGCACAAGCCAGGGATGCTGCGGAAGTTCAAGAAGAGCGAGGCTGGTAATGGGAATATTTTTGGAGACTCCATTGCACCTCACCAGCTACCAGAGGACCTGCGTATCTGTTTGGAGGTGGTAGATAGTGGGGTATTCGATGGCCACAAGAGGCTATCAGAAGCCTTAAAGAAGCGTTATGACGACCAGTTTCCTTTGGTCCGATCGCTTGCTGATGTGTTTGTGTCGAATGTACGTTGTCTGCCTTGAAGACTTTTGGCTAGTGCTCACCTTGTCTTCCCCGCAGTCCGACATATTTCACGGCTATGCAACATATGTTCTGCACCTGGAACGCGCTCTCGAGCAGGTCGATGGTGCCTTGTCAAATGTTACAACAAAGAAGCCCAAGAACCAGGACGTCGCCGAATGGCAGAAAGTCTGCAAATTCCTACAGAAACTCGAAGAATCCGCAGGCGAGAAGGGCGAAACTGGCCTCGCGATAACCCTCTCGAAGCCTTTCCAACGCCTCCTCAAATACCCCCTTCTCTTCCAAAACCTCCTTTTCCACACCGATCCTAGCACGTTCGAATACGAAAGTACTCTGCAGATGGTAGCAGAGGTGGAAACCATCGTGCGGAGCATTGAGGATGAGAAGATTCAGAAGGAGGAGCGCGATAAGACGCGTGATGTTTTCGCCCGGATTGAAGGGCTTGATAAGGTCAGGCAGTTAGCTCTGCCTAAACCTTCCAGGGTGCTCCTTGAAGAGCGACAGTGCATCCCAGGGCCCAGTGGACTGATGGGATCCAAGTCCGCGTCGTCCGCGTCTCCTCCACCGGCGTCGAATGGGAAGGGTGTGCGAGGCAAATCTTCTTTCAAGCGTCTAAGCGACGTTCTGGGCTCGTCGACGAACGGGAAGAAGGATTTGTGGTTCGTTGTGTTCAACGATGTGGTGTTGCAATGCCAGCGGACGGGAACAACATCCCTGCCGCTGGTTGCTGCGACGAATTCACGTACCACCTCAATGCCTGAGCTACAAGGCCGTACGAAATATGCGACCACTGGTCGACGGAATTCGCATACGAAGCCTCGTAATCTTTATAAATTTATAAAGGTTTTTGTTTTCTATTTATGTCGTTAAAGATTGCTCAATCTAACGCATACTTCCAGATCGAAACCTGGGCCATTGGTGATGTCGCTCAACCCCGGGAAGGCGTCGTCTCAATGGAAGAGTGAGTTGTCATATACGGGATACTTACCGTGCTGGTGCTAACTGTCTGCCATTTAGTGTGGTGCGTTCTCGAGCACAAGTTCAGGCACAGCCACGAATCGTCCCTCTTCCGGATGACGATGAAGACCGTGAGATGGACTCCGATGACTCCGACCGCAAGAGCAAAATGAGTTTCTCATACTGGGGAGCTGATAAAGTCACTGTACAGAAGCCTGCCATCGTCAAAGGTCGCCTGGGTGTGGCTCCCAGACGCGGTGGTGGCGGCCACCCAGCATCCTATGGGCGGGAATCGTCTGCAAACGCCAAATTTGGCACACGACTAGTTTCAGGTGACAGCTCTTCGGCGCCACGGCCTGCGAGTCGTCGAACCCAGGCTGGAACGCCTGCGCCACGTCGAGCGCAGCAGTCAGACGAGGGCCACAACGCGGCCAAGTCGACTGTCACTAGCCACAGGCCAGAGTGGAACACTAGCACTCGGCCACCACTTGGCGCCGCTGGGAAACGAACACGCAACGTCTCACAAACCAGTGGTGCTCCAGTCACACGCGTAGTTACACCAAAGGGGCTGGGTTCCCCTGCTCCTTCGGAGGATTCTGGGGTAGGCCTATATCGCCAGATGCTTGCTAATGATCCCTCTCTAAACCATGATTGAAGTCCTAGACATCCACACTCCCTCATTCTTATTTTCTCTCGCATCATATAACAGTATAACTTCCACCATATTATACCTTTCCCTGGTCAGCACCTGTTTTATTCTCATTGTTTCTATGCTTTCCGCTTTCATTAATGCCCAATGCTACGACATTATACCACTCACTTGTTGACGATTTACTCAAACAGCCACTTACACACTCCTTATTGACCTCATACGACTTCGCACACAGTCAAACATCATCATGAACGCTCCTTCTTTCTGGTCTTCTCCCATCTATTCATACTACTACTACTACAACTTCATCTAGATTTATACCGACCTGTATTATCATGCCTTTGGATTCTTATGTTTTTAAATCAAGTTGTTTCGTATGCTGCGTTGTGGATGCTGACACTTCGTCCAGAAGGGTCTGCGGCGCAACCCCAGTCACCCCGAGGAATCCAGCTGAGAGAAACAAAAGATTGATGAGCATGGTTCCTGTCATAATGCATGCAGCAATACTCACCGAACAGCTGTGTCAGCGGCGGCTTGGGTTGGGAAGTGACCTTCACCTGCTGTTAGCATGTCAAATCGTGCTGGCGTATAATGGCTCACCATCGAATAGTTGGCGGATAAGATATGCCTCTTTAGTATCGGGAGTACTGTCAGGCCACCTTTCTGCTCGCTTTGCGAAGTCATCGTCGGAGACAACGGCTTCAGCGTGATCTTTGATCCTGAAAGCCCCTTGTAAGTGACTTATCTCAAGCAAATCGGAGGATGACTCCGTACCCATCGATCCATGAATATCCGACACCATCCGAGAATTGTTCCTTCTGCCGCCAGAGGATCGACTTCGGGAGATATGCCTAAGAGAATCTGATCAGGAAACATATACTGCGCGTCAAATAGGCGAAAGTTACCTTGCCACCGGGAGAACAGTCAAACGCTTTCCGGAGGATATACTGTGAAGGATGGTTGAATGTTGCATTGCCAGAGAATATCGAATACGCTTACCTTTTCCATCTTCGGACAGCCGTCTTCGTCGAATTCCTGGTTCGCACCTTTGCTGAACATCTTCTCCTTCGCGTCAATGTTCATGGCAACCTCCAGGAAACTCTTGTCAAGGAAAGGAACTCGGGCTTCCAATCCCCACGCCATAGTCGACCTGAAAATTTGATGTCAAGATGAATCTCGAGATGAGCTACAGGTGGACGTACTTGTTGGCTCTTAGACAATCGGATGTGTGCAAGTTCTTGACACGCCTGACACATTCCTGATGGAACGATGCGGGATCAGGGGCTGCGTGGAAATAGAGGTATCCTAGGATGTTGCCAACGTTAGCTGGAAGTATCAGAATGGTGATGTCTACCACACGCTCTTACCTCCCAAAATCTCGTCGCTGCCTTCTCCGCTGAGGACCATTTTGACACCCATAGCCTTGATCTTTCGACTCAGGAGGTACATCGGTGTACTGGCGCGCACCGTTGTTACGTCGTATGTCTCAAGGTGGTAGATGACCTCAGGAATAGCGTCGAGTCCCTCCTGAACAGTGAACACATATTCATGATGGACCGTTCCGAGGAAGTGGGCAGCTTTTCTGGCCGCTAAAAGATCCGGAGAGTTTTCGAGACCGATGGAGAACGAATGCAGCTGCGGCCAGGCAGCCAAAGTTGCTGGAAAATGACATGAGTCAAGTGAATTTAAACATGATTTGTTCTCTTTACCTTGTTCAGTGACTTCACCAGTGCCGTTAGGGGTCGGAGGTCCGCTGGTTTGCTCCTGTAATTTTCTTTTGCGTACTTCGTATTGTGCCTGTGAGACCTTTTCTGTTTCTCTCGCAGCAATGGACGCAATAAGACTGCTGTCTAGACCACCGCTGAGGAGGACACCATAAGGCACTTCGGACATGAGCCTTTTTCGGACGGCAGCTTCCAGAGTCTCCCGAAGGAGAGTCAGATCGGCAGCAGTAGTCGGAATCGCAGCATTCTCGGCGTCACCACCCCACCACGTAGGCTCAAAGTATCTGGTCGTAGAGTTGTCGGCGCTGTCGTAGACATGACCAGGAGGGAATGTGATAATTTTATCGCACTCGTCGACGAGAGCTTTGAGTTCGGAGGCGAAGTATGTTGCCCCAGGACGTTTTGAGCTCCAACCTTGATACAAGGTCGTAATGCCAATAGGATCGCGAGCCGCGATGAGGCGACTGGGAGTTACGGACTCGTCCAGCAGGGCAAAAGAGAACATGCCATCCAGGTATTTACAGAGATCCTTGCCGTGTTTCCTGTACTACAAGAGAGGGATTTAAGCATGCGATGAGGCGTGTAGTAGTCAGAAAGCTCACCAAAGGGATGATGACTTCACAGTCTGAGTGAGTCTTGAATTTAACATCAGGGCCTACAGAGGCACGGAGAGCGATGTGGTTGTAGATCTCTCCGTTAACAGCAAGGATTATCTCGCCATCCTGACTGACTAGAGGCTGAGCGCCAGTGTCTGTTTTGAAACGCTGTAAGCAAACCACCAACGCGAAAGTGACTGTTGGTACAGACCGACACCAACGATAGCTAGTCGTTCATGGACAAGAATACAGTGTTTACCAACGTAACAACCGGACCAATCTGGGCCGCGGTGGCGAAGTCTCTTTGACAGAGCAATGCAATGAGCTCTGTCAGATGATGGCTTTTCAAGACCATGGACAGCGAAAATTCCACACATTTTGGTAGGAGGTAAGAGGCAACTTGAAAATCCAATTTAATTTTTGACATTTGTGACTCGTTCAGGGGGATGAGATAAGATAAGAATGACAAGAGATCGCTTTGTCATCGGCGTCACCCGCGTCGGTCTCAGGCTTAGCGGCAAAAAAAGGTGAACGTATTACGAACCTCGAGTTCTATCCACCTCAATCCCTATTATACCCTCCCAAAATCCATCCTAATCATGAACAATTCTTCATCTCGCCGCCGCCAGCGAGAGTCTTTCTCGGTTGTTGACGCAAAGGAGGCTGTTGACCTTGCTACTGCGCAGACATACTCCGAGAATGTCTTTCTATTCTGGCCTAATCTAATTGGTGGGTTTACCTGAGCTATTGAATCTATATCCGTGGTTCAGTTGCTGAATTAAACACAGGATACACGCGGATTATCCTGGCTGGAGTGTCTATGCACTTCATGAGTTATCACCCAATTGCCTCTACTCTCGCGTACGTGGTATCGTGCCTTCTCGACGCTGTGGACGGTCAAGTCGCGCGCGCTCGGAACGAAACCTCGAAATTTGGCGCTGTTCTAGACATGGTAACCGATCGGTGGGTGTGCTCTAGTACTTTCTCACTTTCTGTCGACTTACAGACACCGCAGCTGCACAACGTCATGCCTGCTCTGTTATCTCGCCTCAGTATATCCAGATTACGCTCTGCTATTCCAAGGTCTCATTGCGCTCGACTTCAGTAGCCATTACATGCACATGTACAGGTACGCCCCAGCCTACTGTTTGCTGTACATCAAAAACTTACGCGTCCCCTGACTCACCTGTCTTCAGTTCTTTGGTGACCGGATCCCGCAGTCATAAAACCGTGACGCCTGAAGTTAGCAAATGGCTATGGTTATATTATAACAACGCGGTATGTTCTATCGTCCCTGAACCCAAATGCTCTAGGTGTTGACACACCCTCAGCATACCCTTTTCACCATATGTGCTGGGAACGAGTTATTCTTCGTTTCCCTCTATCTCATGAAATGGGTCTCGACACCAATGAGCAAAGACATTTTCGGGGCTATTTACCTCGCCGACTTGACGTGGCCACAACTCATGGCCCTGATAAGCGCCCCGATTTGTCTCTTCAAGAACTTCGTCAATGTTGTTCAATTGTGGAAAGCCTCCAAGATTTTGGTTGGGGTGGACTTGGCGGAGCGAGCGGCAGCGAGGGCGGAGTTGAAGTTGGCAAAGCAATGATCACTCTGCGCAGATATAATTCTGGTCGGACCGTCCATCCGTCCATACATCCATCCATTAAGCTACATAATATTATAGAGGCGTTGTAATACCGTTCATCTGTGCAACTACGCTCGTTCAGAATCATTTGAACCACACTGGACTGACTGATTTATTTCGTGAAGGAAGCGATTCAAGATTTACAACAGCAAATCCGTGCGCCACATCGTCCGTGGGGGAGCGCTCCGGGCGGCCGTCTAATGATGCATTTGTCAAATACAATTCAACGGTGACGTCGAGTCCTGACGTCCGTCGAAACGCAGGTATGAACGGTAGGTGTGTGGCAACAGATGACAAGATTTTTCCTGTAGAGCACGGCTAAAATCTACGAGATCATGACAGATTGGCCTTTTTTCTCCGTCGACCAGGTTCTTCAGATTCATCCTCTCCTATAATATCCATATTCTCCCAAAGATCATCGTCAACCGCATCGTCGACAACCGCAGCTGGAGCTTTGACACCATCTGATGATGATGTGTTCTGATCCCATACGACAACAGTCGGTATACTCGTCACATAAACCTTGTCGAGAACCTCCCCTTTGCGCTCCTGACGTTGTCCCGCCTCAGGTGGAGGAGGGACTGTGCTGTGTATCCGAGCATATCGATCCAAAGATGTCGAGACCAGCACGGTAGGTGAAGGAGCAATGGAGGATATCCCACCGGCCAATCCTGAATGGTTGAACTTCTCGTTAGCAAAAGGTAGGTACACGAAACAATAGGCTACGGACCTCTATACCCGTATACCACTGCACCGTTTCGCAAGTCGACTGATAGCAAATTCGAGCCATGGTCGCCGACGAAGACCTCGCTATGAGAGGAACTGTGTATAAGCAGACAATCGTGAGGATAAGTCAATTGTACATACTGTTCAGAAAATCCTTTCTCGACAACTTTAACACCGTCAACTTTGCCCAGGTTCTTCCAGTTTGATACTGGTCGACGTGCGGCTCGAGTATCATATCGTCGGACATCTCCGAATTGGGTACCCGTCAGCAGATGGTGCTGACTTGTAGACGGTGTATCGGAGAGGTATGTGAGGGCCGTTATTCTGACTGGCTGACGCAGCCCCAGATGGTCGTTGGGAACCTGTAATTAAAAAGTAGATTGAGTCTCAGGTAACAAGTATGCTATACTCACCACACAGAGGCAACTCACATTCTTCGCGCGCCAAACTTCGGCGGGGAAAAGAGCATCGCTGCGTTTCCGCTTTTTTTTCGCACTGGGAGCCTCGGAGAGCTCCTCAGGTGATTGGGAGAAAGCTTTTTCGGTATCCCAAACCGACAGCTCAACCTCATCGCCCCCGTATGCGAACGTTTGCTGATCAGAGCCCAGACGCCATCCACAGAGACGCGTAGGGACCAGGGTGACACGAGGATTGGATGGCTCGCCGTCGTTTTCATGGGGTGTCATGCGGAGTGCACCATTGGATGTGCAAGAATATATCCCTCTGATATAAATTAGAATAGGCATTCCATAGTATGGCGTGATCAGAAATGGACCTGGCTGCTACCTTGAGTCCAACGTAGGTTTGGTCGGCTCTCAATCTGTTTTCCTTCCATGTCCGTGATAATTTGACGGTGTCTTCGTCGTCTAGAGTGAAGGTAGATGTCGTGCCATCGGAGTACGCAGCGGCTAGCTGTTCTTTCAAGGAGACGATTCAATATTGCAGTTACGAGAGGGAACTGGTACATACCAAAGGCGAAGAGTCATCCGTTCTGCTACCAATAGAAAGGCACTGGACTTGGCCTGAATTTGTTCCAGCGTAAGCAGTCTTGCTTTCTGTCTGGCTTCCTGGCTTTTTTTCGGTACCCGGCTCGGTTTCAACAACCTTCCCAGGATAGCGTAAGATCTTGAGGTTGCCTTGCTCGTCTCCAGTGATGAATCGAGACATTTCCGCGCAGTGCAGACGTAGTGGTAAAGAAAAAGTATATATTGTTTGGTCCGTGTGCTATAGCCATTATTTCAAAACAACGCTCCTGTCTCGCCGTGGTCGCTGTGACTCAGCCGACCCTCAAACCCAGAGCCAACCCAGCCAAGAAGGATGCTCGTGGTGGGAAGTCTGCGGTCAAGAAGTTCACCAGCCAATTCCACAATGAAAGGACTGTTGGAGCCTTCCTCGCTCCGGTAGTCGCGTCCTTGCTGTAGAACAAATTCTCAAACCGACCACCCATCTTTGTCCAGTCCACACGAATCAGGGAAGTGGAACCGAGATACTTTCGAGCAATAGAATTCAGTATCGCATGTCATTGCCGTCATGAAAGTATAACTCACCTGCATCAAGACGAAAACGCCGCCCAAGACGAATGCCAGAGCTTTTGCCCCCTTTTTGACAAAGACGCCTGCGCATATTCCAGCCACAGTGCCAAATGACAACTCTAATACGGACACTCCGGACAAAGGAGAAGGTGGAAGTTCCTGGGGTGGTGGTGGTGGTGCAGAAGTAGTAGGGCTCGTTGCAGGTTGAATCGGTGTCCCTCCTGGGGTCGTTGCTACATCCAGTTGTCA